>CAIGRQ010302182.1:0-19641 GCA_903798375.1 Fraxinus sp. D2006-0159
TGTCGCCGGTCGTCGGAGCAGCGGGGGTGGTGGAGGTGGGGTGGGGGTGGGGTGGGGGTGGGTGGATTATATTATATTACAGTTAAATATTTAATTTAATAGATTAATTGTAAAATATAATTAATTAATTCATAAAAAAATCTGAGTTTTATAAATTTAAACATTGGGGGTCTGATTTTTGATTTCATGAAAGATAAAGCCTGATCCATGAATTTTCCCTTAAAGTTTTCATTCTTATTCTTCTACTCATTTTCAATCACATATTTTTCAATAAAATAATATTTTCCATCACATCTATAACTTTTCTTTCTTTTTCAACCACACATTTTCAATCAATCTACTATTTCGAAATACATTTTTTCAAAAGAATGTGGTTCAAACACACCCTAAAGTTTAATGTACTTTCAAAATTTACCACGTGTTGTTGAGAGATGGTCATAAGCATGATTTACTTGCAACCTAGGGGCTCGACCCAATGTAATGGGAGTATTGTCGAGGTGAGTTTAGAGGTATCGGTTGCTTTATCCCATTTTGTCCAGTGACCAGTAGTATAATTTAAAAAGTAAAATTAAGCTTGGCCATTAATTTGCAAAAAAAAAATAAAGAAATTTTGAATAGTAATTTTTTGGAGATTGTGTGATTAAAAAGTATGAAATTTTTTGAAATTTATGTGCAAAATATTTTAACTCCTATTTGGTTGCCTTTATTTTAAAAAAAAAACCATATGTTTTAAATAATATGATTAAAAAAAAAAGTTTTGAGTTTACATATATAATATTTTATTATATAAATATGTGATTGAAAATGAGTATGAGAAATAAACTAAAATATAGTAAAGTGAATCAAACAAGGACTTATTGTGTAAATGTGTTGTAGAAAATGGTTGTAAAATTAAGCTTAAATTCCATTTAGTAAATTTCGAAATCAAACTTAAAGTTGAGTGATTCAATTGAAATTAGCCCCATTTGATTCCCTATTATTTGAAATTTTAATTTTTGAAATTTATTTTTTAGTAGGATGAGTGATTGAAAAAAAATAATTTTTTTTCGATTTACGTGTAATATTATTTTATTGAAAAATGTGTGGTTAAAAAAAATTTATATATTAAGGCCCTGTTTGACCAAATTATTATCTCATTAAAATGAAAAATATGACCGTTATCCATCACCTCAATATTTAATTTTAAATTTTCTATCTCTTGTGTGGGCCCCAATAACGACTATATTTTTCATTCTCACTCTACAATAACTTGATTCAAACATGGCCTAAAATTTAATAGGGTCAAACAAGGACTAGATTGTAGTTCAATGACTATTGGGACCTCGCAACTCCAAAGTTCAAGTATGATAATTGAATTTAAGTAAAGTTTCAATTGATTAAACTAAGTCAATGTTTGGTACGCATTAAAATTTTCATTCTCGTTCTTCTACTTATTTTTAACCACACATTCTTCAATAAGATAATATTTTCAACAACATCAATAACTTTTCATTCTTTTTCAACCACACATTCTC
This sequence comes from Fraxinus sp. D2006-0159, assembly GCA_903798375.1. Classification (NCBI taxonomy): domain Eukaryota; kingdom Viridiplantae; phylum Streptophyta; class Magnoliopsida; order Lamiales; family Oleaceae; genus Fraxinus; species Fraxinus sp. D2006-0159. The sequence continues at coordinate 1,515 of CAIGRQ010302182.1, forward strand.
CATCAATTTACTATTCCAGAATATATTATTTCAAATGGCTCAAACACACCCTAAAAATTTAATGTCTCAATTAGAAGATAACCTTTTAATTTTATTTTAATCATATATTTGAGCCACATTATTTTGGAAGAATGTATTCTGAAATAGTAGATTGATGGAGAATGTATGATTGAAAAAGAATAAAAAGTTATTGATGTGATGAAAAATATTATTTTATTGAAAAATATGTGATTGAAAATGAGTAGAATAATAAAAATTTTAATGTGTACCAAACATGGGCTAAAATTCAACCTTAAATAGTTACTAAACATCCATTTTTTATTTAAAATAAATCACTAAATTTGAAATTTTACCACTTTGTCACTTCGGTATCCCAACCTAATTCAGATAAAGTTTAGTACCATAATTTTGTACCCATAGGAAGAAGTTGGTGATCGACACTGAAAATTTGGAAGAGCCCATAACCAATCAAATGGATGTGGCAGTGGCATCTTCTTCGACATTGTTCTTCTCATTTCCAACACCTGCTCTTTCTACTTCTTCTTCTTCTTCAATTTCAATTCCAAAAGCAGCACTAGCTCATAATCATCGTCATGTTCAAGCGATTCATCACAAGAGAACATCTTTACCCGCAGCGATTTCTTCCTCCCCAATTGCGACTGCTACTATGGTATCTTAATTTCTTTGTAGTCTTTATCTACTAGGTTGTATTGATTTGATTGTGATTTGTTGTTAATTACTGACCAGGACTGCGAAATCGAACTGGAGAATAGAAAATTTGATTTGCTCTCTGCTGTTAATGACACCAATCGTGGCCTTGCGGCTACTCCAGATCAACGCTCTTCCATCGAGGAGGCCCTAGTTTGTGTTTCTTTCTCCATTCAGTAATATAAGATTACTGTTGATAAATTTGTGTGGCAATTTTACAATGGGTGTGGTGCGTGCAGGTGAGGGTGGAAAGCTTTGATGCCGGAGAGCCAGTTGACTTGGATATATTGGACGGCACATGGCGTTTGCAGTATACATCCGCCCCTGATGTCCTCATTCTCTTCCAATCCGCTGAAACTCTTCCCTTCCTCCAGGTTTAAATTTAACTAATTAGCATTGTCAATACCGAGTATGTGTATAATTTTCAATGGGGACACAATTTGGCTTCGACAGGTTGGGCAAATTTTTCAGAAGTTTGAATGCCAGGATAAAAATGGCCAAGGTATTGTTCGCAATGTAGTTAGATGGAGCATCCCCAATTTTCTCGAGGTTCCTTCTTTTCTTTTCTTCATCTTTTCAGCTGGATAATTTGCCGTATCTCAATACATGACATAACCTCGATAAAACTTTCGAATATATAATCGCCATTGTTCCAGTGGAAGTTGATAATCAATCTTGCTTTATATTTAACCTGGTGCTCCATCTGCCCCGTGCTTTATACACTAAGTTACTATGTCATTTCATTATTTCCCCAGTATATTTAAAAGGCATAAAAATATAAAACGATTCAGGACGATTGGGAGCATAATGAGAACAACAGTTATCCTATGAAATTAAGTAAAGACTTGCATCTTGTATGGGCCCAACTACTTTTCTTAAATTGCTGCCTAGTGCCTACATTGCTGACAGAGTGACAGTCATAGTAATAATAGTCTCCCAGGATGGAATGGGTTGTCATTCTAAATGTAGTTGCACCACAATCTCAATGGAACTAATTGAACTGAGCTGACCAAAGTGCAAGCTGGGGGCGCTTGTATGGGATTTTTCCAAAATTACCATAACTTAGACTCCCTCCCCCTCCAAAAGTTTGGGTACCCAAACCCAAATCCCATCCTTGAATCAATAAATTCATCTCTTTCATTATCTAACCAATGTGGTACGCTTTTCCTTTCTTTCTTTTACGTTATTTCTCCTTTCTTCTTCCTCCATGCTTCCAGTGGAGGAAGACAAGAGACTAAGCTCCCATTTGCCCCCCATTAAAATTATAATTTATTTTTCCTTTCTCTTCTTAACAACCACACATTCTCCAATAAAATAATATTACACGTAATCCCAAAACTTTTTCTTATTTTCCTACCACACATTTTTCAAAAAACACTATTTCAACCATTATAAATACAAATAATGGGGGCCAAACGAGGGCTAAGAATAAAGACAACAATTTCTTCATTATAACAGTTGAATTTGCCTCTGTAGCATATGTATATGTGTGTATATTATTTTCTTTGAGTAGTAAATTGTGTAAATGACAAAGGTCATACCCCCTAAGCATATCATATAGTGTCTGCCTAGTGGTCTTTGTACGTACTGCATATTTCTCAGTTGACCCATCATGTAATGGAGAGAAGTGTTTAGCTTCAAACTTGAGAAGGGAAATATCAAATAAGGATAACAGTTATTCTATATTGCAGATTCTGAATTGAGATTTTGAGTTCAATATGAGTTGCTTCTGTACTCTTTAAGTTCGTTTTCAGACATGGGTTTGTTCTGCAGTTCTACACTTTTTTTCTGTTTAAAGTAAAGTCAATCCTTTGTTTCATCTCATTTACTTTATGGTTTATTTTCTTCAAAACATGCTTGATATAACAATATATTTTGCTACAGAATAACAGTTTTCTTGTCGCAGGAGCATGAAGGTGCGACACTGCTTGTGTCGGCAAAATTTTCAGTTGTTTCTAAGCGTAACATCTACCTTGAGTTTGAAGAGGTTTGTCTCTGAAACATGATAAACTTCCAAATTTTGTTTTAGGACAGTTGAGTTATTGTCTCCTAAATGAAAGAACGATCATATGCATATGGCTACACAATCTCACTAAACCAGGAGTCCTCATAGTTGTGTCACTAGCTTATGACATGCCAACTCAAAGTATCACATAAGAAGCCAATTGTGTTTCAACTGTTAGGTGTCTTTGGGTTTGGTGTGGATTGCATGGACAGCTCTGCATTGATAAAATTTGTGAAGATCCTGCATAGAATCTAGTTTAAGAGCTTCTATGGGAGACAAGTCAAAATATGAGGTAGGGGAAGGCACATCTAGTAGAGATAGCAAGTACGTATTTGATTTTTATACATAGAACTATAGATTTTCATATTTACTAGTGCAAGAAAAAAATAATAGTAATAATCTAGATGTCAAAGATCTAGAGATTTGTCCATAACTAAGAAATATTTGTTTGTAATCATGTGTTTTGGTTGATTTTAATTTGGCAGGGAAGTAGTCAATAAAAGTTGTATGGGTACAGTTTACCAACTGATAAAATTCTAAAACAGTAAGTTCACCGACAATTGCCTAGTGTTGACAATTTATCTATAGTAGTCAAAAGTCATCAAATCTTTTAAAGCTTTATTATTTATTGATTGCATTCTCCCATAAACAATTATGCTCTTAAAAATGATAAATGCTTTAATTAAAAATGACAGGAATTTAAAAATTAAATTTCAGTAGCTACAAATTAATAAAAAGTGTGTATATGGTGTGTGTGTGTGTGTGTTGGGGGGGTGGGTGGACTTGAGATTTTCGAAGGCAGATACATTTCTTCTTTAAAACTGAACGTCGGGCTTTCAACTGACTTCTCAATTCTTGTCCACTAGAGGCTGAAATTCTCCTGCATCTCCTAATAAATGTCTCCATTTCTTATCAGCTGCATTTGGTGCATAGTTCTCTCTGTAGCCTTGATAGTTTGCTCAAGTATGTGTTCACAAATTCCTCCAAAGTATTGGGTCCTTGGAACTTTCTGATTTCATTGATCGCTCATCATGAACGCTTGGAATCCTAAGAAGGCCCTAGTTTTATTAGCGACCTAGGCTCACAAGACAAATTCTAGTATTGGTCCTAAGTTGAGAAATGTGCACCTGAGTACCACTGACATTACTCGAGACACTGCCCCTTTGCTTTTTTATTTTGCGCCGGGTCAACTTATTTACTATTGGATTACCAATAAAACAAGATGATATCTTTTTATTATATCTCTATAGTAATAGAACGGAGTCATTTTGTAGATCTTGAGTCTCCACTAAGCAGTTGAGAATTTGACTCTAACGAAGTCTGTACTTAGTACTGGGGTGGAGTTTACCTGCTGACACCCCCATAACAATAACATATTTTGTTCACCAATTACCAATGGACATAATGATTCTATTTTGTTCCCTTTACCCTTTTCTCCTTGTGCATGGTAAGTTGAACTTGATAACAATAATAAAAAGCTGGAAAAGGCATTTGAGTATCCATGTTTATTTTTCAGATAACTATTCAGAACATAAAGATCAGCGAAGAGTTGCAAGCTCTAATAGCTCCAGCATTACTACCACGGACCTTTCTGAGTTTACAGGTAAATCCTCTCGATATAGCTTTTTAATTCCAAATCTTGCATGCAGATGTGCATACTACTTGCCACCCACAGTGTTCCAAAACTGAGTGCATGCATAGAATAATTTGATCCAAAATTGCTGTGCTTCGTTTTTTTCTTTTATCTAGTTATTGTGAAATATAATACTTCACTGAGATTCCATTGATAACTTTCAAAATTATTCTAGTACATAACCAACTAGATATGCCCTGGTTGGATAGCATCATTCTAGGGGAAGCTTCAAGTTTTTCCACATTAAATTAATGAACAAAGAAAGGATGAAATTAATTAGTTTCTGAAGCCAGTTAGTTTTTTATTTATTTTTTTCCTAAGAGCTGCACAACTGCCTTTTACAGATCTTGCAGTTTATCAAAACTTTCAGATTTCAAGTTCCTGTCACCAGTCCGCAGAGGTATGATTCCATTTTTCATCTTAAATTCCAACTCAGTTTGATTTTTATGGGGAAAGTGGATGGTTTGCAGGCAGTCTGTAGGCGGGCTATATTACCTTTCATACCTGGATAGCAATATGCTTTTAGGCCGTGCAGTTGGAGGTGGTGGTGTTTTCATTTTCACTAGGGCTCATGCCTCTATCTGATAGGAGCAAGTTATCAAGGAAATGAACATGTACGTTTCACTTAACTTTCCGATACATAATGGTAGGAAGAAAGAAGGGGATGAAGAAGAAGAATTAAAATTTTTGGATAAACAGTAGATAAATTAGTTTCAATATCACTGTATACTCAAATAAGTTGTTGGTATTATTCGAGAAAAAATTATCCTATTTATCACTAAATCAATGTTGATCATTTCCTTCAATAATTGTGCTGAAGGTAACAATGCTTAGTGATACCATTAAGCTTTCTTTTGTGTACGAGGAAGCGCATTGATATTGCCTTTCTGATGATATATGATCAAGTAATGGAATGTGCGGAATGTGCTCGACTTGTAGGTATCTCAGACACCTATTGTCATATGAAGCAAAGATACGCTTGGTCGTCTAAGTGTGTAGATGTGGATCGGCTGAAACTCCGACTGCCGTGTCTTAATTGTTGAATTTTTTTTCTTGCTTAAAAACTGTTTCTTGGTTGTTTCTGTAAACACCATGGCACCCCTTGAGCCCAAATCTGATGTCCCATAGACTGCCATTCCAATAAATTTCTAGACTTTGGTAGATCAACCCTCCTTAGAATTGGAACCCCTCTTCTTAGCTAATGTTTGATACCTCGGCATTACACCTTGCCGTCTCTCTCATTTACTAATATAAGAGGTGATATATCGAAGCATAAAAAATTTATCGGGGGACAATAAGTTTGAGAGAGTACATCTCAACCCGGCACGAGTTTCCTCGACAATCAAATACCAATCCATGAAAAATTGTACTTTTAAGATAGTATTTTGCATGTATGGGCAAATTTTGTTAAGTTAACGTGTGAATCTGGATGAGCTACTGAAGAACCCATAAAATACTCGTATACATATAGGAATTGCATCTTCAATTGGTGTCGATATAGCTTTAGCATCGAGTGTTTTCGAATTCGCTCTTTCAAATATGGACAAATCTATTTGTACCTAACATGTTACATAATTTTTGATCGAATTGATAAATGACGGCCCCTATTGGGCACAGGCGCCCCCCTAATAGGGGGTCATCACTTGTCAATTCAGTCAAAAATTATGTAACTTGTTAGGTACAAATAGCATAACCTATCGGTCGACAACCTTGTGAAAATACATGGTAAGAAATTAAGTGCACCAAGAGCAAACAATTAAATTAATCCCTATACGTTAAGATATTAAAGTTATTCGTAATTACGTTTATGATAATTGAAATTATACTTACACTATTGATGATTAGGTCAAAAACATTAACCCTAAATCTTAAGTGGTGCCATTAAGTGTCACCAAGTCATCAAAAGTCGTTCTTTGTTACACCAAGTTAGTCGAGGGAATAACATGATTAAGCACTCCTAATATATTCGAAATTTCATTAATATAAGTGTTCTCAATAGAAATTGTGATAGATTTTAAAAAATCATTTTAATAGATTTTAATGATATACGTTAAAATATCTCTAATAGAGATTTTAATAACTCAATGAAATCTTTTAAAATTTAAGCAGTCTCAATAACTAGGAGTTTTATAAAAATTTCATTAATAGAGGAATTTTAAAATATTCGAATAGATTTCAAGTTTAAAAATACATATAATCAAAACTTCTGAAATTTCACCATATTTGATGAGATTCTTAAGAAATTTGTAAAAATCTGTTCAAATCCACGAAATTCATTATGATTTATAATCTTTTAAAATCCATTGAAATCTTAGCTGAGGATACTCCCGTGAGATTCTAAAAGAAAACAAAATCATAATCTAAAAGAGAGAGAAAAAAAATCCAATTCTAATCAAGAAAGGAAAAAAATTTCCTATTCTAAGTAAAAAGGAAGAAAAAGAGAGAAAACACTATTACAACAAAAAATCATATTAGAAATAATCAATTACTATTCTATTTATAATATGATTGTCTTACATCAATATCATAAAAAATCCTATTCTCGATTTTTTAATATATATTTAAAAAAAATCTAACTAATTTACCTTAAAAATTCAAAAAATAAAGAATAAAGAATTTCAATATCGAAATTGTTTCCTTTTTGCAATGCCTAATCGACGTATTTGACTGTTACTCAACCACAATTTTCCTAATCCAATCTGGTGAAAGAAGTATTTTATTATCTTTTTACCAAATCCCGAAAGGAATCAAACGTTCTGCTCTATATATTCTTAATTATCGGAAGAAACCAAACCTGCAACTTGTGTTCATCAATGGCAGCCAACTTACCATGGGATATCACCATCGAAATACTCTCCCGACTTCCAGTAAAATCTCTTGTGCGTTTTAAATGTGTTTCGAAATCTTTCTACTCTTTTGATTTCTCAAGATTCCCAATTCAAAAGGAAACATCTCGATCGATCTACAAGGCATGACTTGATTTTTGAACTTGAACGTAGACCAGTTGGACATCTTTTTTCATGCCCCCTTTCATCATTATCATCCGATGATCATGATCAGGAGGGCGTGATTGAACTTCCTTATCCAATTAAAGATGAATGTTATGGATATACGAATGTTTCCAGATCTTGTGACGGATTGCTCTGCATTCAAGATAGTGCAGGCATTGTCTGCATATGGAACCCTTCAACCAGAGAACTGAGGAGACTTCCAGATTGTCCAGCCGACGAGAGAATGGCTTGTTCATTAGGTTACGACTCATCCTCAGATGACTACAAAGTCCTAAGTATTCACACATCTCGTATAGGCGATCGTGCAGTCGGAACTCTGTTCCAATTATTTTCACTGAAAAGGGATTCCTCCTGGAGAGAAATTCTGGATCTCCCAGGCAGGAAATTCAGCTTTGATAGTAGTTACGACTTCTACAACGGAGCATTCTATTGGATTGAAAACAGTGACATATATTCAGAATGTGATGAACCTCTTGTGATTGCTTCATTTGATATAAAGGAAGAAAAATTTAAAGAGTTTGAACTATCACCACCAATCAGTTATTTAGATCAATACACTGAATTCAATGTATCTGTATTAGGGGGAAAGCTTTGTCTGTACAGCCTATTCTCGGACACATCGTTTGATCTATGGGTGATAGAAGAATATGGTGTTATGAAGAAAATGCTTAGCATTCGCCTTAATGAGATTCGGCCGGACGTAGCACAAATTTTCAGGCCCTTGTATTTGTTTGAGGATGGTAAGATCATGCTTCATACAAGAATTAATCGGATAGAACAAGTAGACATTTACAAGGATGGAGATTCTGTGCCGAAAACTACTGCTGCCAATTGCTCGATTATGAGAGCATATACCTACAATGAGACCCTCATTTCACCTCAAGGTTAGACCCCTTTTGGCCCGCATTGTAACGGCCTAAAATTTTAGAATAAAATTTTATTTGTTTTATATAATATATTTTTAATGTTTTAAAAAATGATGACTAAAATAAAATAGGTTTTAAATTCCTATTTTATTTGAGCCAAATAATCATGTATTGATAGAGTGATAACTGTTGATTTTGATAATGGTAATATTTTTGTGATTTGGATAGAGTTGATTGCAATCTTAATTTAATAAAGTTTAAAAGTAATCAAAATTATATATTTTGAAATCAATTTTTATCGAAATTTCTTATATATATCGTTTTAAATTCTAGTTTTATACAAATTTAATTGAGAATCTCAACTATAAATAGTGTGCAATTGTCCCACAATTCATCACCAAAAAAATTTACACAGCAGCTTTCGTATAAAGCAGTTGTAAATTCCAAGTATATATATATCAAAAGCTTGTTTGATCAATCAAGGCAAGATACATTTGTGCAAGTTGATGTTTTCGTATACTTTTATGTTCAATAATTTGTACATTAATTGACAGTGGACTTTTGGGTTCAACCTAATGAAATGTGAAATCCTTTGAGAATTCAAAATGAGAAATGGTGGGTATCTTGCTTGGTCATCGATATACTCCATAAAGAAAAATATGGTATAAATTATCTATATTATTATTATATAATTACGTATAGAAACTGCATGTATCTTACTGTATATTTTTAAATACTCGCTCTTACAAAATTTTACAAGTTAGTTAGGTTCGATTGGAATTGTAACGAATGGTGATGTGGACTGTCGAGGGATCGAAGGGATAAAATATTAAGTTTATTTTTTTTCTTTAAATTATTAGTCAGTTTTATTTGTTCAAAAACAATTATTTAATTTGTGGTTATATTTTCATGTTTGAAATTATGAATATTCTAGTTACTTTTTTATTTTATTTAAAGAATATAATTTTATCATTCCGCAAAAATTGAATTTTTGGTAACACTCCAGTGTTTGTGAAATTTTGGGGCATTACCCCCATTATCCATATTCACGAAAATATATTTCGATTAAAAATCACGCAAGTGTACGATTCGTAACATGTATTAAAGTAGAATATAGAGTTCCGGATATCATTCTCACATGGATTGATTTAATTCAATTTTTCTACCTTGATCGTAACCGTTTCAAGAAAATATTGCATTTATGTTGTAATGAAAATTATGACTAAACTAATTTATTAAAGTGATTGCAAGTAAACTAATTGAACTACAATGCAAAATAATGCTAGAATTATTAAATTCAATGAATGAAAGACGCACTAGAATCACGAATCCCTATGCAATGACCTCCTTTAATCCTAATTTTACAAATTGACAATAGGTTGAAGTTTAAATAATCAATGTTCCTGTTCTATCAAACAATCTCTCTCGAGTGAACCTACTCTCATATATGACCCGACTATATCCACATGACGAATGCAAATATACAAGAATGTATGAAATTTTGTGAACACTTAGAGATTCACGTAAGACATAACAGTATATCTCAATCCCCTATTGGACTCTACGATGATTTATATCCCGTCGAGCCTATTTCTCTTCTCTCGAACCTTGTTTTATCTCATTTTAACCTCTTTTCTTCATTATCCTTCTTCTAACCTCCCTCGTACTCATCAAATTAGGATCTAGCTTGTTTACGTTCTCAAGTTGTGATTTGGGTCGTCTTTCGGCCATTTGCACTTTGGTCCCCTAACTTTCGTTTTCTTCCGTTTTGGTCATTTTTCGTATCTTTTCTCTTGAGTTCTACCACATTCATCAATATAGTGTTACAAAATGAAGTTAAGCAGAATTAAGCCATTTTCAAACACTTTTGTCAACAATTAGTCATGTTATGTGGTAAACTAAGTGTTGAAAAACGCACTTATCAATCCCAAACAATCATGTTACATTAACATCAAGATTTACATTCTATCATTAGACAATTTAAAAAACAATCAATTTTTATCATCCAATCATTCACTTTCATATGCAATTATGTCAAGCTTTTTTCCTATCCAAAAAACTATTATTCTCTTATTTTCTACCACACGGTCTTCCATAAAATAATATTATACTTAGACCAAAAAAATTTCCTTCTTTTTCAACCACACATTATCAAAAAAATAAATAAATAAAATATTATGCCAATAATTATAATTTGAAATAATTAGGCCAAACAGGGGCAGGTGGGAGGGATTATTTTAATTTTAAGTTGTTATCAAACAATCCACGCTCTGTAATAGTCTAATATAAGATGGTATAGGCAATAATTTGTCATGCTCATTATGTCATTGAATCCGTTGCGTTAAATGTGTGAAAATTCTACTATGATAAGCCCATTGGGTTATTCCTGATTTGAGGGAGGGGGCATCAATCTCTTACAAATTAAGGAGTCATGGTGCAATTTTTAAATTTAGGGTCTGATTGTAATTTTAGAAATTCCGAGGGATTTATGATTTAAATTAAGGACAGATTGCAATTTTCAAAATGGTTTTGAATTTGAATATTAACTTCTTTTTGGACTTGATTTTAAAAGAGGTTTTGACCCAAATAAATAAATAAAAATCAATCTTGACCTATTTAAAATTGACGATTTTTATATTATCGTTAGATTTTAACTTAAATATTAGATGTTGACTTTAAATTGAATTCTATTTTATTTTGGGCTTATCTAAAATTAAAATGTTAATTCAATTAGAATTAGAGTTAGACTCTAATTTGATATTGATCTAATTTGATATTGAATTAGAATTTGACTTTAATTAAATTATCCCACTCTAATATATTCTTGAAATTAGAGTTGGTCTCTAATTTGATATTTAATTAAACTCGCTAATTAAATTAAATTAATTGATTGATAAATTATTTCGATCCAATTTATCTAAACTAGTTAAGACGATCACAATTGTTAGAAACTTGAAATATGTTTATATATAATATTAAATATTATATATGAATGCATTTATATGAGGAACGTTTAATTAGTGGATGACTATGGACTCGACCATGTGAATGTGCTGAATAATTAATTTTATTCTTGTTATTTTATGAATGTGCGAGATGTCCAATTCATTTAGACACGTGTCAACTTATATAGAATCCATGTTGCAGCTGAAGATACAAGAAGAGGAGGAGACAATGGAAATGGAGCATTGTATGAATTAATGCAATACCCCTAGGAACTAACCAACTAACCTTCCCTTTGGCTCGAAAAGATTAGATAGAATTAGTCTATAATGGTTCATACAATTATATGTATGTTTATTTGTATATTAGATACATGATGAAATACATATAATTATTATCATGAGACATTTATATGATAAATCACTCGTTAAAATATTAAGCATATGTTTGACAACCATTATTTACAAAATCTTTTTTCTACATACTCATTTTCAATCACACATTCACATAATAAAATATTCTGCATATAAACTCAAAACTTTTCTTTACATTGTAACTACACATTCTCCTAAAAATCATTATTCAAAACTTTGTTTTTCTCAAATAATGATTGTCAAATATGGGCTAAGTCAATTTATTATTTGTTTTCCATAATTATAGTGAAAATCAGAGTCCTACTTCGATTTCAACTTGTTGAGTAGACTCAAAACTAGTCTATTAGGGATATGTTTGACACTACGAAATGCTAGATATTTTTGAATGATATGTTTGATTTAACTAATATTTATCTTTTGTTGAGTACATTCAAGGGGATACATTTTAGAAGTATATTAAGCTAACACATAAGACTCATGAAAACAAGTAGTTGTTAGCTTAATAACATGATAGTTGTATGGAGATACAATTGATAATAATATCTAATATCTATCCAAATATTTTATTAAGAGTTGTTGAGTGTATCATAATATAATAAATGGAGTCTTAGCCCACTGAAAGTCAAGTATGGAATCCTTTAATTTATGTGCGAGAGTTATAAAATTATTTCAAATAGTGGGAGCACGTTTAATTAAAGTCCATATTAAATTATGGAATGCATTTTTATACATGTTAATTCTTTACTTTTCGTCATTTACAGTTTTTGAATGATGAGTAACTATATGAATTTGAGAGGCATACTAGATGCCAACAAATTGATCGGGCCAAATTTTCTTCATTGGCACAATCTGAGAATTGTTCTCAAGTATGAAAAAATTGGTTATGTCCTTGAACATCACTTTCCAAAGATATCCGCTGAGGACTCGACTGATGAAGAGGTTGTTGCTTATAACAAACAAGTGATGACAATAATACTATAACTTGTGTGATGCTTGCGCTATGTCCCCTGAGTTACTAAAGCAACATGAGAGTATGGATGCTTACACTATAATTTTTCATCTCATGGAGTTGTGTGATAAACAATCATGTCTAGAAAAACATGAGACTTTCAATCAATTATATCGATTCAAAATGGCAAAAGGATTTTTAGTCACTGCTCATGGAAGAAGATTAGTTTTATTGAGAAGTTGGCTCATTTGAGTCCAGTGATGACCTATGAACTAAGCATCGACTTGGTTTGATAATTTTTGTCAGAGAACTATTCACATTTCATTATGAGTTTCAACGTGAATAAGCTCGAGTGCACACTTTTTGAGTTGTTAAACATGCTTAAAACTGTTGAGCCCAATATCAAATTTAGTATTTGGCATGTCTTAGCCATTCATTTCTCCAAGAGCACTAAGTGGAAGACTAAAGAAAATTTTAAGAACATCTAAGAAGGCTAAGAACAATAACAAGACAGTCAAAGCAAACAAGGACAATGCCAAGTCTTATGACCCATGCTATCAGTGTGGAATGAAAGACCAATGAAAGATGCATTACAAGATTTACCTCACAAGCTTGAAGGGAAAGATGTCTTTTCAAACTTCCACTTCAGGTAATTTTGTAATTGAGATTAATATGTTTACTTCATCAGCTTCTTGGGTATCAGACACCGGATGTGAATCTCATATTTCTATAAATATGCAGGGACTAAAGAAAGTAGACCGCTATAGAAAATAGAAGTTGACTTGTGAGTGGAGATCAAGAGTTGCTGCATTAACTGTAGGAATATACTTCTTACCATTGCCTTTGAGGTTCGTATTAGAATTAGAGAATTACTATTATGTTCCCTCCATTATCAAGAGCATTATTTTTATTTCATGCTTGGACATGAGTGATTTTTCAATTAATATTAAGGACAATCGTTGTTCCTTTTATTTATATAAGATCTTTTATGATTGTGGTACATTGCAAGATGGTATTTACATTCTTGATGTTGAATCATCTGTAATAAGTATAGAAAATAAAAGGCATACATGAGATAACCTAAATAATACTTATCTTTGACATTGCAAATTAGGTCATATAAGTGAAAAACACATTTTCAAATTGCATAGAGATAGATATTTGGGGGTCAACTGATTTTAAATCATTTAATAAATGTGAATCATACTTACTGGGTAAGATGACCAAATTCCCATTTACTAGAAAAGGAAAAAGAGATGCATAATTATTGGGACTAATACGTACCGATGTATGTTGACCTATGTTAATCATCGCTACATATGATTTCTCTTACTTCATCACATTTACCGATGACCATTCTAGATATGGTTATATATACTTGATGAAATTCAAGTATGAAGTACTTGAAAAGTTTCAAGAATTCAAGTTATAAGTAGAGAAACAAATAAGTAAAGGTATTCTTGCACTAAGTTCTGATCGAGGTGGAGAATATTTAAAAGAAGAGTTTTTAGATTATGTAAAAGAAAATGGGATGCTTTCATAGTGAACTCCGCTATATACATTGCAACATAATGATATATTTGAACGGAGTAATCACACAATATTAGATATGGTGCGATTAGTGATGAGACATGCAAACCTCCCAAAATCGTAAAGTTGTGAAAATACAGAATGCCCGACTTATCTCATATTAAAGTTTTTGACAGTGACGCTTATGTGAAGTACATTGAATTGGATAAACTTGAGGCTAAATCCGATAAATTCACATTTGTGAAATATCAAAAAGAGACAATTGAATATCAATTCTATAATCCCATTGAAAAAGAAGGTGTTCATCTCAAGAGATGTCATATTCTTAGAGAAAAAATTCATTCTAAGAGATGGTAGTAGGATAAAATTAGGACTTGAAGAAGTTCAAGAATGCACAGATATGGTCGACCAATTAGATGAACCTGAATCTAATCCCTCACCTGTTAAGAGACAAACTCTTGATCGTGATGTAGAAACTCTAAAGAACACTCCGACTCACTCGAATAGGATCATTAGACCTTCTAGAAGGTACGAGTTCACGATTACTAATCAAAGATGATGAACTTACTAATTATGAAGAAGCAAAGTCTAGTGTTCACTTAAAGAGATAATAGGAGACCATGAAATCCGAAATAAACTCAATATATGTAAACAAGATTTGGACGTTGGTCGACCCATATGATAGGATAAAATCTATAGGTTGAAAATGGGTTTTCAAGAAAAAGATTGACATGAATGGGAACATCTATACATATAAAGTAAGGTTAGTAGCAAAAGGTTACAAACAAAGAATTGAATTTGACGAAATATTCTCAATGTAGCCATGCCAAAGTCTATTCGGATTTTACTTACAATAGTTGCATATCATGACTATAAGATATGCTAAATGGATATAAAAACTACTTTTCTTAACAGGAACTTGCAAGAGGAAGTGTACATGACACAACTAGAAAGTTTTGAATCCAAATATGTCAACAAGATATACAAGCTTGATTGATTTATAATGGATTGAAGCAAGCCTCTAGGACCTGGAATCTTCACTTTGATGAGACAATGAAAATGTCTGATTTTATCAAAAAATAAGGATGAACCATGTATTTACAAGAGGTAAGTAGGAACGCTTTCGTATTTCTAATATTATATATAGATAACATAATATTAATGGGAAATGACATTGCTATTCTTCAATCGGTGAAATAGTGGTTGTAAAAAAAATTCCATAAAAGATATGGGATAAACAACTTATATCTTATTAATCAAGACTATAGAGATAGATCTAAAAAATTGTTTGGTTTATCTCAATCTTCGTACATAAATAAAATCCTAAAAAGATTTAAAATGAAAGAACACAAGAGAAGATTGTCCCATATCACATGGGATTAACCTTACAAAGGATATGTGTCCTAAAACACATGATGAGAGGAATTGCTTGGATAAGATTTCTTATGCATCAACAATATGATCTATCATGTATGCTATGCTATGTACGAGAATCAGTGTTTTATATGCTCTAAGTGTTACGAGTTGTTTCAAGCAAACCTTGGTGAGAAACATTGGATAGCAATTAAGAACATTCTTAAGTATTTAAGAAGAACTAAAGATGTGTTTTTAATATATGGAGGAGATAAACTAAGAGTTNCATGTATGCTATGCTATGTACGAGAATCAGTGTTTTATATGCTCTAAGTGTTACGAGTTGTTTCAAGCAAACCTTGGTGAGAAACATTGGATAGCAATTAAGAACATTCTTAAGTATTTAAGAAGAACTAAAGATGTGTTTTTAATATATGGAGGAGATAAACTAAGAGTTCGTAGATATACTAATACTAGCGTTCAATCTAATAAGGACGATAGCAAATCTCAATCTGGATATGTATATATTCTCAACACCGGATCGATTAGTTGAAAATTTTCAAATAGGAAATAATCGTTGATTCAACAACAATAACCAAGTACATTGCTGCTTTTGAAGCAGCAAAGAAAGTTATCTGGATCAAGAAGACCATTAATGAACTTGGAGTTGTTCGTAACATTGTTGATCATTATACCTCTATATTGTAATAATAATGGATCCATCATGAAAGCGAAGGAATCAGGGTCTCATCAACAATCTAAACATGTGTTAAGAAGATAATATCTCATCAGAGAGATTATATAAAGAAATAACGTAAAGATAGAGCGAGTCCTTATAGATGATATTGTTGCAGATCCATTGACAAAATCATTGTCGTATCATAAACATAATAGTCATATAGAATTTTATGGTATTAGATAGATAAGTGATTGGATCTAGTGCAAGTAAGAGTTTGTAAGTGTTATGACATAAATTTCAATCAATTTAGGTTGTAAACACTTTTAATATATTTAATGCATTTATTTATGGCAAGATTTATATTTAATTGAATTACTTTTTCATATAAATTATATTAATAGATTTCGTAGATTCGAGTCCATGTAACTTGTTACTCACAAGTAATTGTGATAGTGAGAAATAAATTACATATGACCGAATGTTAAAGTTACCATGGTCGTAAGGAATAAGGAGATACGATTATCGTTATTATGGACATACCATCATGTGTAACATTTCTCACTTATGAATCTCACAAGTGAGAATATAGTGATATTTAAATAGACATGTGAATGTTTTGTTATAAGAACAAAACGTTGGAGACCCGTTGAAGCGATTCCACATATATAATTATACAAGTATCAATGGTTAATCTCTAACTTTTGATAGTGGAATTGGTCACTTGATTTGAGATCATCATAGTGCCTTATATGTGGACAATTATACTTTGGTGATGTTAGATGTTGTTCTGTCAAAAGTCGTTAATACCACATTGTTTAGGTATGTGAAGAATTATATGAAAGATGTGAATGATCAATAAATGATTCGTTAGTCTTAGATAGTAAGAATTTATGATCTGTATTTCGGTCAATTAAGTTAATAACGAAATATTTGGCCAATGTGAGCTTATAAGTCGAAAATGATTTTTTGAGTTATATTGACTTAAGAGTAGAATGCAAGATATGATTGATAATTGAGATTAACACATTTTCATAATTCGAAATTAATCGAATCATATTGACAGGGTGTTTATAGTTTCATGGTAAATGAATATGTTTAGTTTTGTCTACCACGTGACATTTTTCTTTGCATTTGTTGTCATGAAACGTTGCTAGATGTCAACGACGAATGCTTTAATTTATCTTGTTTTGATTAGAACAAATAATAATTCATGCCGTTAGATATCGTGATCAAGAACCTAATAGGTCACACATAAAAAGAGATCTGAAAGACTAGTTTTTACTAATTAATTAATTGACAAGTGTCGGATAATTAATTAATTGAGTTACTTATTAATGAGTCAAATTAATTAATTAATGGAACTAGTTTAATTCATTAAACATTGGATTGAGTTAAGTTTAAGCATTGAGCCATACCCACTTGAACTTCTATTAATAAGATGCTAGAGTTGAAAAACATAACACATTCATTATCTTGCCGACACAAGAAAATAGAAATCATATTCTCTCATTCTTGCAAATCGGGAGTGTTCTTCACAGAATTAACTGAATGTATAATTTTTATCACATTTCTATCTAAGCACAAAGTAGATCATTGATAAGAATTGAAATTGTTGTAAATTTTGTTGAGCATGATTAAGTAAATTTCCAATAAAAACGTTGTTACAACAAGAAATCATATCAAAAATAATCAACCACCATCCTATTTATAATATTATTGCCTTACATCAATATCATACAAAATAAACAACTTCAATTTATTTATTGCAATACAATAGTAAACATTTGTGCATGCTTTGGACGCGTGGTAGAAAACCTTTAAATAATTTATGATCAAAAGCAATTAACATGTCGATATCCTTTAAATCAGTAAAAGAGCTATATGCATGCATACCATTATAAGAACACATCACCAGGGGTGGACCCAAGATTTTTCTTCAAGGGGGGCGATATATAATTACTAAAAAATAATTTTAAACAATAAAGATAATATTCAAAATGTAATACATTTCTTACAATTGTTCCTTACGGCTTCTCATACTTTGAAAATGTCGTATAATAGTCTCGTTAGTAATTT
>CAIGRQ010302186.1:0-17958 GCA_903798375.1 Fraxinus sp. D2006-0159
CGGCACAGTGAGGGGCCTGGCAGCCCCTGGCAGTAGAAGCCCCTGTACTTGGGGCTTAATTGAGTACAGGGCTTAATTGAATTTTTGGATTTCACAATCATAATGTAACATTTACTTTTCTTCATTACTTTTATTATGCTATTGAAAGTGTGTGGCTTATTTTGAACAATTATGTTACTTATACTTATTATACTTAACAGTAATGATTGACAATTTGGTATTTTCAAAATTTGCGTAGTTGAATTAAAAAATAATTTTTAAAATAGATGAATATAATATTGACAAGTGTAAGTTGTCAACTAATATTATAAATTGTACACGTAGTATGATTCTATTTTGAATGCTAGTAAGTCCACGTTAAAAATAATTTATATATTGGTGCTTGCATAGTTGCATATGAACTAAGTTGATGTTTGATGAAGATTAAAATTAGATTTTTAATAGATTGTGATAGAATGCTTTGAAATGTGTGGTTGAAAAGATGTGGACCCAGGAAAAATATGATTGATATTGATTATTTGACTTTGATTTATTAAAATCTGATTTTAATCCGTACCAAACACGCCTTAAATAAAATTCAAGACAACTCACTTGCTCGCTCTTCTATATAAACTAAATCATAGACGACACAATCCCTCGCTCTTCTGTATAACCATAAACTCCAACCAGCAAAAATACCAGCAGCACCCAAAAATGTCCTCCACTGCCAACGCCGTCGCCCCTACATTGACTTACGACGTTTTCTTGAGTTTCAGAGGTGAAGACACCCGAAAAGGTTTCGTCGACCACCTCTACACGACCTTACACGAAAAGGGTATCGACACTTTCAAAGACGACCCTGCACTCAAGAAAGGAAGTTCCATTCACCTAAAACTCCAAGAAGCGATTGAAAGATCCAAAGTTGCACTCGTTATCTTCTCAAAAGACTACGCCGATTCCACTTGGTGTTTAGAAGAGATATAGAAGAGATTGCTAAAATCGTTGATTGTAATCGGGATTTTGGCCAAAAGATTTGTCCTGTGTTCTATCATGTGGAACCTTCTGATGTTAGGAAGCAAAACGGGAGTTACAAAATAGCTTTTGATAAATATGAAAATGATCCTAATATGGATAAAGTGAAGATTGACAGATGGAGGAATGCTTTGACGGAAGCTGCTAGTTTTTCTGGATGGGATATTGAAAAGACAGCTGATGGGTAAATTACTCGTTTCAATTATGCCCATAATTTTCGGTAAATCTACTGTATTTTGCAACCATGGTTTTTGAATCCCATGTTTTTGTCTCTTGAATTTATAAGCACTTAATATCGTCGACGGCCTTACGAATTTAAGGTGAGTTTTGCCATACTATACTGAAATGCTATTAGAGCCCTCTTTGTTCCACATTATTTTTTTCATTCTCATTCTTCTACTCATTTTCAACCACACATTCTTCAATAAAATAATATTTTTCATCACCTCAATAACTTTTTCTTCTTTTTCAACCACCACATTATTTTTTTCATTCTCATTCTTCTACTCATTTTCAACCACACATTCTTCAATAAAATAATATTTTCCATCACATCAATAACTTTTCCTTCTTTTTCAACCACATATTTCTCATCACATCACATCAAAAGAATGCATTTTCTCATTTTAATGTGCACCAAACACACTCTAACATATGTTTTTAGCATAGAGAGCATTTTCTACTGATTTGTTGATAATGAAACGTGATTTTTTATTTTTTTGCATCTGTTCGAAAACGTGGTAAATCACCGTCATCCAACTTCATACTTGGTGTCATCATGTCACTCAATTTGATTTTATTTCACCATGACTACTTAACTTTATACTCAATGTCACCATAACCACCAAATTTGATTTTATTTCCTCAAGTCCATTCAATTTCATTTTTATAAAACATTTTATGATGACCACTTAACTTCTTTTCACTATTTTCATTAAATTTAAAAAGGGTAAAACAGTAATTTTGCATTATATATATATAAAATAAATTGTAAAAAAATTGAAATAAAAACTTATGTTAAAAAAAAAGTTACTTAAACGATAAAATAAAATAAGAACTTATTTTTTTTTAAAAAGTTACTTAGAAAAAAAAATAATAAATTATTTTAAAATAAACATTTGTTTTTTTTAAATAAGTTTTTATTTTATTTTTTAAAAAATCTATTTTATATATATAATGCAAAGTTACCGTTTTACCACTTTTAAAATTAATGAAAATAGTAAAAATAAGTTGAGCAGACATGGGAAAATATTATATGAAATATGGTAGCCATAGTGAAACGTTATATGAAATTGGATGACCTTGAAGAAATAAAATCAATTTTGGTAGCCATTGTGATACTAAATATAAAGTTGAGTGATCATGATGAAATAAAATCAAGTTGAGTGGCTATGGTGACAACAAGTATGAAGTTGGGTGACCTCCAACGAATTTAACCCGTTCGAAAACACTTAAAACTTAGTTAACTTAGGATAACTCTTTTGTGTTTTTGTTTAATGATGATGATGCTGGATTATCTATTATTTTTACAAACATCATACTCTGCTAAATATTACAATAAAAGTTACATATGGAGGACTTTTGGTCCCTACAATTTGTATTCCTTCAACCTTTGTTGCATCATCCTTGAGTCTTTTTATGCCAGATTGTGGATCTGGTAACAAGGGTTGCTTTCTGCTGCTATCTCCCTTGTAGAGAGTGGGGTTGTTGGGAGTCCAGATCTACAATCTCCAATTTGCACTGTTTCCTAAATATAATTTTGATACCTTACTAAAATTTTGAAGTGTCACAATTTTATAGCACTCAAAACCCTATTAAATTGTGAGATGGTGTGTGCTGGGCTAGGGTCGGCGTGCCACTTAAACTAGGTTGTTCCTATCCAACACAACCTGCTTGGCATGCCACCTAAATACGCCCATGTCTACCCAACACTCCTTCACCAAGGCCCAGAGCAGGACAGGGCAGGTGGGGACTATCTAGGATGCGGTTCACCCTTTTGATCAAAAAATAGAAATAAAGAATTCTTCTGTTTTTGAACTAAAAATGGAGACTTTTATGATTAGACTTGTTTGGCCAAGCTTAAAAGTTAATTTTACCAACTTTTACATTTCTTTTTATGATATGGACTAAATATTAAAATTTGAGATTTAATCTTAAAATGTCCACTTTATTAAGAGAAATGGTTTATACTCTTTTATGTTGGTCTATATTTTGATATTTAATCAATATGAGATTTTCTTTTAACTTGCTCTGGTGAGACAGTGGCTCGTTTGAGGCGAGCATATTAATTTTGAAATACGTGTGCTTATTTTGAGTTTTAATCGGATTGAATTGCTCAATACGGTCCAATGCCATATTAAAATTTGTAGTTCCATCTTAAAAGCAATCTTATTAAGACTTTAAGAGTAGTCAAAACCCTTATATATATGTCGGTCTATATTTCGATATTTAATTAATGTGAGATTTATATGTTAACACTGAAAATACAATCCAGCGTTCATTTGACCTGTAGGAAAATTGCTAAAAGTTTGGATAAAGCTCAAGTATTTTCCTCCATGATATGTGGGCAAAGTTAGAGATCTATACTAGGCACTAAGAGCAGATTCAACACTATATCTTGTATATAACACAGAAGTTCATGCTATAATGTTTGTAGTTGTTTATGTATGTATGTGACATGTAATGAAAGGGAATTAGACTATCTTATGTTCAAGCTTATGCGGCTTTATTTCGTTGCTAGTTTATAACTTGATTAGGATTGGTGATGAATTTGAGATTCTAGCTAGGATTTTATTCAGTAGTATATTTTGGCAATGTATAATACTTAACATGTTCTTATACTCAGTAGTGTAAATGTGTAATATATGCAAATGAAGAAGATACTAAATCGGTCATACACTCTTTTCTTTATTTTGTGATAAAATGCATTTACAAGCTATAACTCGGGGCCACAGAGGCAAAATGGTTGAAGTTTTACGGTGAGAAATAATTTTTGTGGAATATTATTGCTCAAACATTCCTGTCAGCAGTGGTGACATATAAATATCTTGAATAATTATGTGATGCAAAACTTATGAATATTTCCTATGTCTATTGTAATTTTCCTCCTCCGTGATCTTCAGGCATGAGTCAAAGGGCATCAGAAAAATTGCTCTAGATATTTTGAACAATTTGAGCCATACAGTAACTCGAGTTAAAGAAAGACTGATTGGAGTAGAGTCGCATGTTGAGCAGGTGATGTCCCTGTTGAATCTCGAGTCTACTAAAGATGTTCGCATGATAGGTATATGGGGTATGGGTGGCATCGGAAAAACAACTATCGCCAGGTCTGTTTTTGATCAAGTATATAGCAAATTTGAAGGCAGTAGCTATCTTGACAATGTAAGAGAAGTTTCCAAAACTTTAGGACTGAATTCATTAGTAGAAAAATTACTCTCCGACACTCTGATGGAGAAAAGCACAAATCTCTACAATAACACATCTATGCTATTGGCAAGGTTACGTCACAAAAGGGTACTTGTTGTTCTTGATGATGTCAATGAACTTGAGCATTTAGACCGATTGGCTGGAAGGCATGATTGGTTTGGTGCCGGAAGTAGAATCATCATAACAACAAGAAACAGGCAGTTACTTTCTGCACGTGAAGTTGATGAAGTATATGAGGTCAGTGTCTTGGGGACTGATGTAGCATTGAAGCTGTTTGACAAATTTGCCTTTAAGGAAGGTTTTCCCAAAGAAAAATTCGAAAAGCTTGCACGTAAGGCAGTAAGATATGCTCGTGGTCTTCCTTTAGCTCTCAAGGTGTTGGGATCTTTTTTACACGGTCGAGATGTTGATGAATGGGAAAATGCATTGGATAGATTGGAAGAAATTCCGGAAGATGAAATCTTGGAGAAACTTAAAGTGAGTTTTGATGCACTAAATGACATGGAGAAGAAGATATTCTTGGATATTGCTTGTTTTTTTAAGGGGAAGAAGAAGGAATATGTGATGAGAAAACTTGACAGCTTCGGTCTACGAGCTAAGATTGGAGTAAGTGATCTGATTCAAAAATCTCTTTTAACTGTAACCACTGATAACAGGCTTCAAATGCATGACTTATTACAAGAGATGGGTTGGTACATTGTGCGTCGTCCACATCCTAACGAGCCCGGGAGACACAGTAGGTTGTGGGTACCTAAGGATATTTGCGATGTACTAACAAAAAATGTGGTAAGTACTGAACTTGTACTCTTTTGATATTGAAGAAGCTTTTACTAATTTTACTAAGGTATTAGGCAAGTGATATAATGTTGAAACTTACCTACCAACCACAATATTTGTCTATGATATATAGGGCACAGAAGAAATTGAGGGCATACATCTGGACTTTGCAGAATTAGAGAGCTTTAAAATTAGCCCGAAAGCCTTTGCAAATATGAAAAACCTGAGGCTACTCAAAATCCACAATGCAGACATTAGGCAAATGCAAGCTTCTCTACCAAGTGACTTGCATTGGCTTGATTTGCATAAGTATCGAACGCGGACTCTGCCTCAAAGTTTTCGAGGAGAAATGCTCGTTGGATTGAAACTGTCCCATAGCCATATTGAACACCTTGGAGGACTAGAAAAGGCACAATTGGTATGAGATGAATTATTCTTTCTAATCATAGTTTCAGCTTTTACGTAATGAATGCATCATTGGAATATGAAGAGCTAACATAGTCTTCTCAATTGGGCAGAATAAGTTGAAGTTCATCAATCTCAGTTACTCTAAAAAATTGGTGAGAACTCCAGATTTCAGCAAAATTCCAAATCTTGAAAGATTGGATCTCAGTAATTGCAAGAACTTGGAAGAGATTCACTCGTCCCTTGGGAATCTTAAAAAGCTCGTATACTTAAATTTGGCACACTGCATTAAACTAAAGAAACTACCAGATGGTATCCATTTAGAACTTCTGAAAACACTTGTTCTTTGGGAGTGTGTGAAACTAGAAAAATTTCCAGAAGTGACTGGGGAAATGGAATGCTTGTGGGAGCTTCATTTGGAGGGGACTGCAATAAAAGAGCTACCCCATTCAATCATCAACATTACAGGCCTCGTTTTGATAAATCTCAGCAAGTGCAATAACCTAAAAAGACTTCCAGACAGCATTTGTGAGTTGAAATGTTTGCATACTCTCAATCTTTCTGACTGCTCGAAGCTTGAAAAATTGCCAGAAAACCTTGGACAAGTTAAATCCTTGGAAGAACTTCTTGTCGATGGAACTGCTATTACACAACCACCGCCGTCCATTACATGTTTGACGAACCTGAATGTTCTATCATTCAGTAGATGCAAGCGGCCAAAATCTCGGAGTTCTCTTTTTCCGGCTGATTTGGGGTCCTCGGTCTCTTCTATATCTGGTGTGTTACCTCTGCAAAAACTAGGACTCGCTGGTAGCAACCAGACAAAATATCTTTTGCCTGCACCTAGACCATCTTTATCAGGTTTATGTTCCTTAAAAAAACTGGATCTCAGTTCCTGCGATCTACTTGAGGAACTTTCAGCTG
Organism: Fraxinus sp. D2006-0159; assembly: GCA_903798375.1. Taxonomy (NCBI): domain Eukaryota; kingdom Viridiplantae; phylum Streptophyta; class Magnoliopsida; order Lamiales; family Oleaceae; genus Fraxinus; species Fraxinus sp. D2006-0159. The sequence goes on from CAIGRQ010302186.1 coordinate 6,544, forward strand.
ATCTTGCCTGCTTGTCCTCTTTGGAAGAGTTAGATCTGAGCGGAAATAATTTCGTAGCGTTTCCTGCAAAAATTTCTGAACTTCCTCGACTCAAAATTTTAAAACTGGAAAGTTGCACTAGACTTGAATCACTGCCGGATCTTCCAGAAAGTATAGCTGTACTGAATGCAAATGAGTGCCGTTCATTACAAAGCCTGGCTGATCTCTCTGAAAAGCATGCCTTCTTGTGGAAGGTCTCATTTCTCAATTGCTTCGAACTGGTCAAAAACGAGGAGAACCATAATGCTGCTGATAAGTTGCGTCACTCTCTACTTCAGGTTGGTCTCCAAATTCTCTCCTTTTCAGTACATGTGTTAGTGCAATTCTCTTACCACATAGATTACTTTTAGTAATTATCTTACTAAATCAATGCTGATTCCATGTTCAGTCTTAAGGGTAAACACATGATTTTAATACATTACTAAGTATAAAATTGGATAAGTGGTTGGCGGATGGGTATCTCTGCAGTGCTCAGGGGGCAAGTTTCCACCTTCTTTTTTAAAATGAAAAGATCCTCAATTACTTTGTACGGTTGTGATGTAGTACATTTAAACAAAAATCTATAGAAAAACTGACTGAAAGTGAACCTGCGACAATATGTAGAGATGTAAGGCTTACAAGTTACAAGAATATATTCAACATCATAATCTATCTTTTGTATGAGGTGATGACTTCTTTAAATTTTGATAACAAGTTAATGAGAAATTCATGGAATGGTGTAGATTTTCCAATCCACTGCACAAATTATTTAAGCACTTTTATACCAATAATGTATTACGACTTGTAAAATGTAGTTATAAAAACTCTGAAAGTGTTAATTTCACTTGTTTCTTGTTAGGGACAATCTATTGTCGATGGTCGATTTAGTATACTCATTCCTGGAAGTGAGGTTCCAAAGTGGTTCAGTTGCCAAAATATGGGCTGTTCGGTAACCATCCCTCTAACTCCAGATAAGAAAGTCATTGGGATTGCAATTTCTATCAATTTTGAGCGTCTCGTCTCAAAATCAAAAATAGGGGTCACATTCAAATTGATAAGTCGGGATCATGAAGAGTTCACTGCTAATATCACCCAAACTGCCACTAAGCTGGAAGGGAACCATGAATCTGCTCATGTGTGGATAGGCTACATATCACTACATCTTTTCCAGCTTCTATTTCCAAAATTTCAGTCAGATGATTGGACTAAAATAGAGGGATGTCTTACAATTAATGCAATGGATGCGGCATGGATTAAGCCAAGAGGATGTGGGATTCGCTTAGTGTACAAAGAAGACGTGAAAGAGGCGGAGACTCATCCTGGGGTTGACCAAGAATTGACCAAATCAAAAGAGGCAGAAGCTATTGCTGTACTGACATGTGGTGTCAATCAATTGAACTGGAATGTAGATCCTGTCGAGGAAGAGGGTACACAAATTCAAAGTTTTAGAGGTTCCACTGCCTTCAAGGTACAGAAGACCCTATCATTCGATTACTAGTTACCAGGAGGCTCTTTCAATGTGTGGCATAGTTGTTTGCGTTAAGTTTGTTCTTTTCGTCGCACTTTAGGGGCTGCAGAATGTACCCTTGCACTATGGAATTTGTTGGTATTTGTCCTCTGCTCTGTCTATGTTTGTTTGTCCTATTTTCTGCCAACAAAGAATAAACGTAGTTTTTTCTGCTGTCTTCATTGATGATGTATTGTGTGCTATGTCTCTTTGTATTGTAAGACCAAAATCCTTTTGTTTGTCCTCTGCTATGTCTATGTTTGTTTGTCCTTTTTGCTGCAACAAAGAATAAACATAGTTTTTCTATTGTCTTCATCGATGATGTATTGTGCGTTATGTCTCCTAGTATTGTAAGACCAAAATCCTTTTAAGATATTCGGTCTCTCTTTCTATGGATTATCTGTATCCCTTTGTATGATAAATGTTATTATTGTGAGGGTTGTGTATGTTATTGAAAATCATTGTGGTTTCTCTGGTTTGTCTAATCCTTGGTATTTTAGTTAGAAGATCTGTAAAATTTTGATAGGCCTTCCCAAGATTTATTATTACTATTTCATCTATGTAGTGTTCACAAGATTTATTATTATTATTTCATCTACGTAGTGTCGATTTGAGGTGAACTTCAAAATTTGGACTAAGTCTTAGCAAGCAATCCATTTTTCATTTATAAGACTTTTACGAAACTAAATTTGTTAACTTAAAATTAACAATAAAGTAACAAATAAAATGAAATATATATATTACAATCAAATAACAATATAAAAATGATCTCAATGACCACTTAAATACAACTCATCTTGCGGTTCTTAAGGTAAAAATATAAATCAATTGTGTATAATCGAGTTGTTCAACCATTTCTTTTTCAATGGATAATGTGACAAATCTATAACAACTCATCTTGCGGTTTTTAAGGTAAAAATATAAATCAATTTTGTATAATCGAGTTGTTCAACCATTTCTTTTTCAATGGATAATGTGACAAATCTATTCAATTTTGACTGTGACTAGGGCTGGACAAAAGTCCCGAACCGAACCGAACCCGAACTGAATCGAGCGGTTCTTCATAAATTAAATACCCGAATGGGTACCCAAATTGAGAACCGAACGGTTTGAGTCGGGTATCGGGTCTAGACCAAGAACCGAAGAATCGAATAAGACCCGAAACTAAATAACTTTTTTATTTTTTATATTGGATTAATTAAATTTTTTAAAACAAATTAACACATTAATCTAGCCAAATTTATTTTTTATAATATATTTATTTACTATGTTATTCAAGCTCATTTGAAAAATTATTTACAAAACCCAATTTGCTATTTAGTAGCATGTTCAAGCCTATTTTAAAAAATTGAAATTCAATTTGCCATTTATAACTTTATATAAAATTAAAACAAATTCTCAAACCCTTGCCCTGTGCACGATCTTTTGTCTAGTTCTTCAAGTTCTTCCAAACTCTTACCCTGTGCACGATCTTTTGTCGAGTTCTTCCAAATGAATTATTAATGTGAATCATCGATATTTTAAATTAAAACAAATTCTCAAACCCTTACCCTGTGCACGATCTTTTGTCGAGTTTTTCAAGTTCTTCCAAACCCTTACCCTGTGCACGATCTTTTGTCGAGTTCTGCCAAATGAATTATTAATGTGGATCATTGATATTTTAATATTAGTATCTCCTTGGTTCAAGTTTTTAGAGCTCAGTGTTGTGTTGTACTCGGGAAAGATGAAGAAGTTAATGTCAGAAGATTTCTACTTTTAGAAATTTTTAGGGTTATAATGAATTTGCCAATGAAAAATGAACACTTCTTTACTATACCTTTTCAAGTCAATGCGAGTGAATGGTTGTGTGATAACAAGAGTATTAACCATTCAAAATGATAAAATGCTAGCTCTAGAAGAAGAGGAGAAAAAATAGTCCAGTGGTGCCTCCGTGAGCACGGAGACAAATTTTTTTTATTATTATTTTTTTTTTACAGTGCTAACTGCTAACAATAACATTTTCATTCACTAAAGTTTCAACTAATATTTTGAGATATATATTCTTTTATTAGCCTAAAATTGTCCAGAAACAATTAGAAAGATTGTGAAGAGAGAAATGAAATAAGATGGGTAAATTGAAGAGGAGTGTGTACACTTTTTTTCCCTTTCTTTTTTTTTAATTGGATTGGATTATAACTGTAAATTTGTTTCAATGTGCTAATAGAAAACTATATTGTAATAAGATGTATGTAAAATTCTTTTTCTATATTTCAATATGTAAAAATGATAAAGCATAATATCAAGGTCTTATCACATTTTCTAAATGTGTACACAAGCTTAAAGTTAGTAAGATGCACAAGTTTAAATTTGACTTTTAAGTTCTCACCCTTATGAGTGGGGGCTTTATTGATGATTTTAAAATCACTTAAACACGCAAGGAAAATAAGAAATTAAAAACTGAATTGAAGACAGAATAGAATCGCCTCAATGGTGTTTGTTCAAGTTGTTTGTTTTGGAACATAAGTAGTGGATGTTAATTAGCACAACTTATTATAATGGGTTAGAGGGAGGAGAAAATTAAACTATGACCCCCTTTTTTTTTTGTAAAATACTTACAAAAGTTAGAGCTAGATTGTGAATATGTATCTCTTTCCATTTTCATTGAGTTTTTTCCATTTTTGAATAAGTTCCATCCCATGGATCCATCTTAAGCTGTTTTATTTCATATTACCAAAGGTGGAGTCCTACTATAGTATTTAAGCATGGATACTTCATGTTGTTCCATAGTTACATGCCTTCAATTGAATTTTTCTAATTATCTACATTAACAATACTTTGTTTATACTGCTGGCTTTGCAACAGGTCACAGATGGTTAGCTTTACAACATTTCATCATTGCTTTTCCAGGTAAAAAATTTAGAACATACAACACCAAAAAATCCATTTTTACTCTAATTAAAGTAATATTTCTCGACGAGTTCATTTGTAGTTGGGTAGCCCCTTAGCGTTGAATCAAAGATACAGTCGCTTCAATGTGTAAATTGCTTAGCGCTTAAGGTCACGCAGTTGTACGATATGCCATGATTATTTATGATATATATAATTTTTTTTAACCTTAAGCAAAACCAAGTTTTTATGTACACATTTCTTAGTCCTCAACTTTTTGTATGTATCGTATACGGTACTATTATTCATTTTCATAATCCCCATGTTTTGGGATTTTCAATGTTTTGTTTTTTCTTTCGGTTCCCTATTTGATTAATTTTATCCTTTATTGTTTTCGTCAAAAAAGAATTCCTACATCTTTTTTAATGTTTGTTTTAATTATAACAAGATAGAAATAAAATAAATTTATTCCCGCAATTTTTTGATGTTCCCGTTGAAATTTTTGGATTTGTGTTAACTCCATCCTTGTCGAATTAAAAGAATGGAGTTGTTATAGTCTTTTTTATCTTTAATTGAGTACATTGTATTTTTTCATAGGAACTTTGTATATATTGCCACCTACTTAATTTGTGCTTCAAAAGGTGAGAGAGTAACGAAATTACATTTATAGTTATGTTGAAATGATAACGTATTCAAAATAGTGAAACAAGGGATCAATAATTGATACTTGCTGAGTACTAATAAAAAAATGAATTTGTATTTTTTTTAATGTTTTATAAGAAATTGATATATACATTTTTGTTGTTCTGTGCTTCTTATAGCAAATTAGGCATTTTCCTACAACATTGTCATTTACAAATGAATTTTTCTAAAATTTACATACACTTATTTTTAACACTAAGCAATTAACGTGCAACGCACGTTCTCCTACCAGATTAAACTCATCAAAACTAATAATAAGGACTTTTAACTTGTAAATGGCAACACTACAAGGCTTTGAAACATTTTTCTTTTAGTGAAACTATAAAGTTCATAAGTTCGTATTAAAAGCTTTAAACTGAGTTTTTATTAGCTTGAAATAGTTATTGAAACTTTTTTATGGCTAAAACTTATTTTAGGATTCATCCTTCTTAGCTTATGTAAACCAAAACCATCCCGGTGTCTAGTTTGTAATCCTTTTATAAGTAGAGGCTGTTTGTAGGGATTTAAATATCAAGAATAATGTAAAAGAATTTACTAGTTCTTATTCCTCTGCACAAAAATTGTTGCATAAACAAGTAATCATTCTGGTGACTAGTTTGCAAAACTAAGATTAATAACAAAAACCATTGCATAGACAGAAAAATAATCCCTGCCAACAATTAATTAACAATGAACAATTTTAAAAAGCATTTTCGAAAAAATCAGTTAGGAAAAGGAAAATATGAGATACACTATATGTGCAAGCAAGTGAAAGAAACAAGAAAAAGAAATTTAGGCATACCCAAAAACAGTATGGAAATAGAAAAAGGAGCGGAGAAATTGAGAGGTGGATTGTTGATGGTGAATCGGTGATGACGGTCACCACACTAGCTCCGACCTCCACCACCGTTCTTCGGTCTAGGTTTTGGTATGGAGATTTAGAACTTTTGAAGGTTTAGGCGGACGGTGGGTTTTATATGAGGCCTCTCCTCATGTCCATAGATGATCTACGAACAACTAACATATTTTAAATTGACGTGTTTTAATCTTTCCAATATATACGTTATTATATACTCTTATTAATGTGGCAATATTAATGCGGTGAAGAAAGGTTGACGTTATTGTCTTAGGCCATTTGGGATTTTCGATGAATGAATTCTTAAGTCATTCGACATATTTTAGTGAAAGAAAGTCATGTTTGAGCCCCATTTTTGGGGTTAGAATGTATTTTGAAATAGTAAATTGATATAGAGAATGTGTGATTAAAAAATAAGAAATTTTTTTAAATTTACGTGAAATATTATTTTATTGAAGAATGTGTAATTGAAAAGAAGAAAGAAAAATATATTTTTAAAAAAAATGGGGATCAAACAAATTGTAAGCCACCAGCACAATTTTTGTAGTCAAAACATGTGATGCATGTTTGTTTTTCAAGGAGTTTGGAAACGAATTCTCTACCAATTGGGAAATGAGAACGTCGTCCAATTGTCGAATCCACTTTTTGTTTTAGTCAAACATGTGATGCACAAAAGTTCCTAGAATAGAAAGAAAATCATCAATTATATAATAATAGAAACGAGAAAAATGCAGCCTTTGAAAATTTTAGATGAAAGAATGCCATTATGAATGAGATTGTTGACGAAATGTGGCTTTTGTAACTTTCAACTTGGAAGAGAATTTTTTGGCGAAAAATGTTAGTCGTGGAGCATAATTATTATCGCTACGACACAAGTAGTCAATATTACATTAAGAATATTTATGAATTTCATACTTGTAATTTCAGTTTTTTTAGAATGTTTCTTTTTTTTTGGTACCCAGATATCCCAGCTTAGTCAGACTAATTTCCTGGACCACCAATCACCGGCCCCTCGTTTGTTCGAATTTTTCTTTCAAACGGAGAGTCGTCAATGGGTATATATATCATCATTAAAAGAGAAAGATGTAAGAGAAAACAAGGAGTCGATTTTTCTCTTATAATTTTTTTTTTCCGTGAATTATTACAACAGTGGACGGAGAGTACGTACGTTTAGTCAAAGCTAAACGACATCGTTTGATAGCTGCCACCTCGAGAAGTTCTATTCTCACCGAAGAAACGAAATCCTTTCCTTTGGGAATGAGAAGAGAACACATATAAAGGCAGTCAACAAAACTTTACTGGCATATTTTCCAACCCTAATAACACCTCTCTCTCCCTCCCTTTCCTACACACAAATTCATACAGATTCATATATATCGATATATATACATACATATAGGAATGGCGTCATTGGTCTGGACAACACCTACGTCATCTTCTGCTTCTCTGTTTTCTCGCTGTTCTCTGACCCAACGGCACTTCGTTGCCGGACGATCTGTTGCTCCGAACGCCGTCGTATGATTTTCAACTTTTATGTGGTTGTTTCCTGGAGAAAGTGGTTTTCAAGTTTAATGATGGCCCTATGTTATTAGTAATTTTATTGAGTGCAAAATGAGTTTAAAAAAAAAGAGTGTATTGTTTATCAATTTATAATTTATCTCGTAAAATTTTTTTTTTTTTTTAAATTTTAAAAGCCAAAGAAGTTTCCTTTATGGAAAATGTTATTTATTGCACTTGGATAAAACGGAATAATAGGGATTGTTCTTTTATTATAAATGCTGCATTTGGACTATGGGAATTTTTTTTAAATTGGCTGACGTGGGGATTATCTTCACATTTCGATTTGTAATAGAGATGTGAGCTGACAGAGCCAGTGAATGGGAAGCCTTGTGTTCCCATTATCAGTGAACAAACTCTTCCAAAGTTCTTGCAATCGAGGCGACTGGAGAATGCGATGACTAGAAATAGTAATACCAGGCTTAAAATTTTTTCTGGCCTGGCAAATTCTGCACTTTCTCAGGTGAATGCCGTAGCTGATAAAATTCAACTAAACAGAATTGAATGGATTATGAATTTTGGTTTGAGTTTGTCGAATCAATATTTTTGTTTATGCTTTCCAAGTTCATAGGTATGGATTAAAGTGAGAACTGAGACATTTCATGTGTTTTAATCCAGCTGAAATTGAAACAAAGATTTCTAGAAGTACTCTCAAAAGGTTTTCATAAGTGTAATGTTTGCCCCCTGTTTTTTAATAGGTTGCTACTCCAAGTCGGTCCAACAAGCAAGTTAATCCACCATGTTGGTGTTAACACAATGACATGACTCCATAAATTAAAGTGTACTTAACTGCATGGGGGTAAATAATTAATTTTTTCGAATCATAAGGGGGATATTAGGTCAGGTAATAAGCACCCCATAGGTGTGAGTAATTGAGCATTGAAAATCACTGCAATTATGGCAGCAGCAAAGAAAATGTTAATAATTTAAAAAAAAATTAGGGTAGAAGACTAATAAAAGCTCCTATGAAGGAAGAATAGAGAAAGGAGAGAGGAACAGAGCCTTGGTAGACAGGGAGTTTTTTTTTTTCGAGTGGGATTAGTTTTTGGTTTTCAATTTGCTTATGAATTTCTAGGAAGTGCAATGAATCATGCGGATTTCACAGTTTTTCTGCACAGGTTGTCCCCCTCTGGTGCCATGTCAATCAATTTATCTCAAGAACAGATCTTTTTCTACCGTCATGCATTGAAACCTTAGTTTTTGTGATTAGTGTAAAGCCATTGGTACTTTTCTCAAAAGTTAAATGGTTCGGTATAAATACCTGGAAGTGGCTGGGGTTATAATTTTATTTCACCCATAAACAAATGAGAAATATATTAGAATAGAAAACTAGATGAGACAATATTTAACAAGTATGGAGATTGGTGGAAAGTGCTCCTTTATCTTATGTAGTTTTTCATTAACCCAATGAAATTCTTACTGTCATACTTCTACCTCTATATTGATTGATCTGGTTGCTTTCCATCACTCAGGAAATTGCTTGGTATATGGGGCTTGACCTGGGAAAAATTCACATCAAGCGGTTTGCTGATGGAGAAATATATGTTCAATTACAAGAGAGCGTTCGAGGCTGCGATGTGTACCTTGTCCAGCCCACATGCCCACCGGCTAATGAAAATCTTATGGAGCTTTTGGTTATGATAGATGCTTGCCGGAGAGCGTCAGCCAAGAATATCACTGCAGTGATACCATACTTTGGATATGCTAGAGCTGACAGAAAGGTGATTTTAGTATATATTAAATATTAAGTTAATTTAATAATAATTTATGTTTAAGGATTTTCCATGAACACTCATGGTCAAATTCCAACATCTCTCCTGATATGATCTACTTAATGTTTTGGTAGGCTAATTATGTGTATATCATGTACTGTACACATATTCATGTCCAATTTCCTTCCTTGGTTTGATCTATATCAATGTTGGAAAGAGTGATATATACTTTTAAGATTATAAAACTTCAAACTAAATTATTTATGATATTATTTCAAAATAAACTGTCACTAATGATAGCTGGTGCCAATTATCTTAGCCAGGATGCCCAGAAATCAAATGCAGATATTATAGGTAGCTGATATTTTTTGTTTTGTTTTTGCATCACTAGACCCAAGGACGGGAATCTATTGCTGCCAAATTAGTGGCCAATCTTATCACAGAAGCAGGTGCAGATCGTGTTCTTGCTTGTGACCTTCACTCTGGACAGTCAATGGGTTACTTTGATATTCCAGTGGACCATGTATACTGTCAGGTAATTTGCCAGAGTTTTACTTTCTGATTACTAACTATTTTCATTTCATTATCACCATTATTTTGTTGCTTTGTGCGCAAAAGCCTGTCATCCTCGATTACCTGGCTAGCAAGAAGATTTGTTCCAATGACTTGGTGGTAGTCTCACCCGATGTTGGAGGTGTTGCACGAGCACGAGCTTTTGCTAAGAAGCTATCTGACGCCCCTTTAGCCATTGTGGATAAAAGGCGTCAGGGCCATAATGTCGCTGAGGTAATTTTCTAATTGGTCTGTCCTTTCGTATTTTCTTCTTCTTCTTCTTCTTCTTCTTTAATGCATTAGTCCAGGAGGGCTGACACTTGGTAGATTGAATTGAAGCCAGTTATGAGAAATTTATTTAGATGATATATTTAGTGCACTGTAAAAATAGCTGGCAAATGGCTTATGGATAGTGAAGATTTTTACACATTAAGAACTCCTACGTTCCAAACACTTCTACTCATAATTGGTGTCAGGCAATGTTTATTTTTCTCTTGTATAGATTTTGAAGTTTTTTGGATCTACAGATTATAAAATCCTGTAATGCAGTTTCTAGACAATGCTCGGATACAAGGAGCATGAAATGATATGTTTATCAGATACAGATACACCTGTAAATAATGTGCCCCAGAAAATGAACCAAATAATACTGCAAACTAATGTCAGTACTGACTGAAGTTCTGTTCCTGTCTGTTAATGTGAAACAGTAACACATCTAAGCATCATAAGTTAGGGAAAATAGTGAAACATTTCTGACCTTCGTTTCTCGTAATTTTGTCATAATTAGATTGAATCCTTCATTTAACAAGTGTTGTTGCAGGTAATGAATCTGATCGGTGATGTTAAAGGAAAAGTTGCAGTTATGGTGGATGACATGATTGATACTGCGGGTAAGTAGAGTCACCATAACTGTGATCCTGAGATATGCCTGTCATTTTTCTTCCAACTAGTATTTCAGTACTTCATAAAATGGATGTAGTTGAAGCAAAATGCAAATGCAACGTCGATTTTCCTTCACCTCGGGCAAGGAGAAATCCCACTCAAGCCATATCCCTTTTGTGTACTCCATCTCATCTACGAATTAAAAAAAAATATATATTTAAAATTCTTTTGGAAGCAAATGGAATGTGTGAATACAGAATTATGAATGTCATGATTTAACCTTCAATCTTCAATTTTCAGAAAAGAAAATGAAAACTGAAGTATTAATATCAGCAAAAATGTTCCCCGTCTATCTTCTGCTTTTCCCTCTTTTTNATCTCATCTACGAATTAAAAAAAAATATATATTTAAAATTCTTTTGGAAGCAAATGGAATGTGTGAATACAGAATTATGAATGTCATGATTTAACCTTCAATCTTCAATTTTCAGAAAAGAAAATGAAAACTGAAGTATTAATATCAGCAAAAATGTTCCCCGTCTATCTTCTGCTTTTCCCTCTTTTTCATCTCTCTTCTAAATGTTGAATCTGTTTCTGTACTGCTATATTAAGGCATTACTGAAGCAATGACTGTATTGAAAGGCATTTAAGTTGCAGTTGAACGCACAAGTCATACATCAGAGGCCTATCCCTGCAAGAAAAGCCCTGAACCACTGTCTCAAGGCTAGCCTAAGGAATGGCTTTATGACATCGATTGGCAATTCCCGATCTCAGAGAGCCATGTGA
>CAIGRQ010302195.1:0-12067 GCA_903798375.1 Fraxinus sp. D2006-0159
ACCATACATCAGGCAAGATGTGACCTTCAATGGTCATCGGAATCGGAAAAGTCGCCGGAACGATCGCCGGAATAGTCACCGGAACGATCATCTTATTAAAAGCCTTACTAATTCAGCATGAAATATCCTGACTACTTAAAACCCATTACAACCAACTGGGCTGCCATATGCCCATCTCTTTGGAAGGGTAATTGATAAATAAAGAGTATTTTGCATGTTTCATCGCCAACTTTCACAAAGGTAACGAATATACCCCTAACCAATTTTGTTAATACAAATCCATCCTCAATCTTTTGGGAACTAGCAAGTTGTCCCTCAACCTTTTCATTTATAAATTGAAGAAATTCAGTGATGAATATTCCCAATAAATATGCGAACAATAAGTTGGTTCGGTTGTAGTTGTGGATTATACTAACTGTATGATTAAAACCGATTCAATTTACAAGTTTTCTATTAATAACTATTTGTAAATTTAACAAATTTAGTGCTAATATTTATCTTTCCCTCTCTTTCTTGTTACTTATTATTTATTTCCTTACTCGAATGCATATTGACTGTACTGAAATAACAAAAGAAACCATCATTGAAGACTAGATTGAAGAACCTTGACCTTCAAAACGAGTTTTCGAGGAATTCATACCTCCACATCACACTATTTTCATGGATTTTGCACCCTCAACTCTCTTTGGTTGTTTTACAAAAATCCCTATAAAAATTGATAAATGTTTTTCTTTCTTCTAGAGATGAACACGGTTGTTTTTCAATAATTTCTTCTCACAACTTTCATTAATTTTGCACTCTTTATATTTATTTATATGATGTCTAGATGACAATTTCAGACTGCAGTGAAAATGCTCTTAGAGATGAAATTTGAATTAGAATAATGTTATTCATCATCACCAAAGTAATAAGATATGTGGATATCTTAAACATAGAATTTAAAAAGATATATTAATTAATGTCTTGATAAGCACATCATATGTATGAATATTATAAGAATGAAATATTTTAGTACTGTTTTTTTTTTTTTTAATTACATGACGAAATATTGACTGTGTTTTTTCAAGGTAATCTATAAATTGAAAAGGACAATCTTGTTTCTTGGATAGAACTGGGGCATTTCCTACTTGGCTAAAGGCTACTTTCTTCTTTCAGCTGATTATTAATCTCTCACTAAATCGAACGGCCAGGATTTGTTAGATGATGTGTATTATGTTGACCTGCAACTCGCCGGAGTCCTCCTCCGCCTATCGGAGGTTTCCAGCGGCAGTGGAGGAGGGTGTCTCTGTGGCTCGTCGTCGTCGATCGGGAAGAACAGCGATGAATCAGACGGCGATGGGGAAGAGGTACGGAGTGAATATAAAGGAGGGCCATTGGATGGGGATGAATAGCATTTCTCTTTCCTATAAGGTACTTATTTGTTTAATTTTTTGAGTTCAAGTTCATTTTTAAATAAGTTTTAGGGAATAATTTAAAAAGATTAATCTTGCATTTTTGCTTTTAAATTTGGCGTTTTCTCTCTCTCTCTCTCTCTCTCTTTTTTAGTATGTTTTAGGGTTTTTATCGTTTCCTCTTCGTTGATTTTGTTGTTTAATTGCATGAAGAGTATCTTTTTACGAAAATTAATGAACCTATGCACGGCGAAGTTAAATAACAGTTGCATATATAAAACAAAGTTAATGGATTTATTTGGTATCTTGTCCATATGTCCAACTCATCAGAAATTTGTAATCAACATAGCTCGATGCCACTGTATTTGAACCTTGGTTTGACATTGCCAGGTAAAAGCTTGTTCGAGATCAGTTAATAGCAAAACAAGTCCGTTTACAGTCGAGTTGTTTGCTCCGGGGAAAGCATTGGTCTGAGGGTTCTTCACATTGCATTCAGTGAGAGTAGCTTCTGAGACTAATTATTTTTCATTTGTTGTTCTAACGAATGGGGTTGACACTTGAACTATAGATAACGTTGGTGCTCACTTGATCAATGAATTATCTTTCTTCAGCTTAGAGTAGGCAGTACCAGTGCTTTTCTGAATAAAGAGTTGAATTGATAACTGATGACTTGTCTAGTCGAAGCTTCAACATTTTGGTGCTGTAGAGTTTGACAAGTATTGAAGCCCTGGCAAATAAAGATCATTAAGAATTCAAATTCAGCGTGGAAAGATCATTAAGAATTCAAATTCAGTGTGGAAACCTATTTCTGTTTCAGCTTGATTTGGCTCATCCGCGTCCATACCAATGAGTGCTTGGTTTTTCCGAAGATCATAAAGAATAGAAGTTAAGTTAGGACAACCTATTTTAATCTTTCAGCTGTCTGGCTGTTTAGCTACGTACTAATGAGGCTCTTTAGCAACGTACTAATGAATGCTTGTTTCTATGCATTGTACACGTAACGCTGAATGTTTATGTTTTCTTGATAACTATGAAGGAAGATTTTATATTTATGCACGTAACATCAAATTATATTATAACACTGTTATTACATAGCCCAATACAAGAAAACCCTACTGATATTCAACAACAAAAAAAGGCCTTGTCCTACAGAAGCCGATTCTGTAAATGGAATAGACTGAGATGGAAGCAATAGTTGAGATACCTATTCAAATGTGTTTTTTTTTTTGTCAAAATAAACATTCTCAGTATATTCAGTTTGCTTAACTGTTTATGGTGTGTTAATGCTTTTACAACTTGATCTTGTATTTGGTCTCTCTCTCTCTCTCTTCCAGTGCATTATGTCTTGTTCTTGTTCTTCTCCAGTGGGAAAGGTTAAAGCAGTTTCTCACTGTTGATCGATCCTTTCCAGCTGAACATCTTATATCATCCTATCATTATGGGAAAAAAAAAAACAAATATCTAATTATAATTGGTTTGCATCAATGTACAATAAGTAATTTCTAACTTCTGATAGTTAGCTTAGTAATTCCTTTTGCATTTATATTTATATATGTTCATTATCCAATATTGTGTCTGTTGGCTTATTTCAGGAAAGGCATATCTAAGTTCTACTGTGACAAATCCTAATCTTTTACCAGCCTGTCAGATGCCTCTTCTTGCTTGTTCATTAAAGACATTGGTAAGCCTGATAATTCATACACCTGGAAACGAAAGGACTTGCTTGCCTACAATAACTTTTGGGACAAGAATCGTAATAGTATTTTAAGAAGTGTCAATGGCGAGCTATCAAAAAGACCTGCCAACCCTATAAGTGCATTAACTCAGTCGACAACAATGAGCTGTTCTGAGAGCAATAACAGTGAAACTTCAAACTCGTCATTACCTGGTTGCTGCCTTCCTCCTCTGCCACCACATGCTAGAAAAGCTGAAGTCAATGAGCCGTCATCGCCACCTCTCGGTGAGAGGTTTGCCCCCTTGCGGTCTTTCTATGTCTGATCTGCAAGGTGCAGCTGCTGCGGATATATATATTCAGAGTCACCTTAAGAATATATATTCAGATAGATGTTCACTTTGATGGACATATTTTAATTTCTGCCTTGCTTTGTGTTTATATGCTTCTACATCTTTGTCGTAATTAAAGAGGAAAATCATCTTTTGGGCTTGCCTTGTTTAGGCGTGGACTCACAGAACCCACTTTCAAATTGAGGGAATTGTCTTGACGTATAGCATCTGGTCATTTACTTAGTGTAATTGCTGCTGTATAGTGTATACTATTTTCGTTTTCTGCTGTCTTGGTTAGCTGCTAAGTAGCTATATTAAATTCCTGCTAAATCTGAAGATTCGTCCTCCTTCTCTTCCATAGTTTCTTGGCCTTGAAATTTTCTAATCAAGTCAACTATCCTTATCTAGGAAATAAAGGAATTTCTTTTGATGAGAAAATATAATTTCCTTAGGAACCTCCTTATTATGCTCGTTTGTGGGACTTTGTTTAGGTTTTTTTTCCTGATCTTAAAAGTGACTGACAGGGAGCAAACTTGGTGGCCACTGAAGGGTTTTGGCACTGGTTGCCCAGTGTCAGCTTGTGCATTTATGTATTGCATATTTAATATTCTTGATTTTTTTTCCATATAGTTAGGTGTGTTAAGTAATTAAGGTCTCAAACTTTTTATTTGTGCATGGGAGTGTCGGTGCATGTTGTGCGAAATATTTTCCAGCTTTTTGTCTACTAGGATCTTTAGTTGCCATTGCAGAAGACTCGAAAGGACATGGTGGTACAAAGTGCTGGAGTAACAAAACCCGTGCATTTTAGTTAACGGCTTCTTTAAGGTATGGAATCAAACCAAACTATGTTGCTACAAGTAGCAAAATCTTAGTTTAATTATATCTATTTATTTCTTTGTTAATGATCTTAGTCTGTTGCTAATATATTAGCATGCACTTTTATCCTGGCAGCCTATTTGCAGTTTCATGCAATACATGCTTTGTTATGATTATCACTGCACTATTATACAAGGTAGATAAATTTGAGGTAAATATCCAGACGCTTTTACTGGCAAATGCTGTAAAAGGAAGTTTGGGTTTGCTTCGAATTTCTATATTTGTTCCATATGGACATCTTGAACACTTGCTTTCCTTGATGAACTTATGGTAAATGCCAAATCAAAAGGATTACACACGATTGTAGATCCGTATTATTGCAGTCATATATAATGTAAACTCTTGTGGACAGAAAATAGACTTCAACCTTGTATAGGAGGAATTTTGATAGGAGAATTTACTCCACGCCGATATTAGAGAAAATAATGACAAACCTAGTTTTGAGCCTAGTAACGACAAGCTAACATTTGCAGTTAGCAGAAATACCGGCTCCTCCATGCAGATATTCGGGAATGTAATGACAAAAACCTGTTTTGAGCCTAGTAACGACAATCTAACGTCTATGATTAGCAGAAATACCGGCTTCTTTAGATTTTATTCTCAAAGATTCCTAACAGACAGACCAGAGCTAATTTATCACACACATTTTCTGGCATAATTGCCCAGGATACGACAAATGAACATTTTTTGGTTGGATAAAACAGCCATTAGGTTTATGAACAATATTAACGAAATAACTGACGAATTCCTGTAGTTGGGATACTGTTCTTGAGCAAATTGTTGAACTGAATAACAATATTGGGCCAAGTTATGGTTTTTTTCTTGATCGAAGTTATTGAACTGAAAAACGAAGTTGAGCCATCAAAATGCCTAGAATTTTATTTGGACAAACAGATAGGATTTTAGCTCTTTGTCACCATTTACTAGATTGTGAAGAAAAAGCTTTCTTTCATGCTAGTGAACATATTTGACCTTGGAAATGACTTTAGATTACATTAGCAAGTTTGTAGCAAAAAATTCATTGCCTACTGTTGTTCAGTAAATAGCAAGAATGGATGCATCATTATTCGATGTTGATGGTTGAGCCTTAAGTTTTATGTATCTACAGGGGTGACACAGCTAAGAAAAGAGTTATTTATTTTTATACATGTGTGCTTGTATTTAATCTTTGGTTCTGAATGTGTGAATTATTTGGAAAAAACTACAATCCATGCCTTTTTCTCAATTTGTTTGAGGTGAACTACATGAATCACATTTCGTCATTGTGTTCTTCTTAGTTAGATCTACTAGGATAGCTAATGCAACTTGTGAATTATTTTTAAAATATACACTAAAATATCATGAGAAAAAAAGGAGCTTTTGACTGCTTTCACAATTCTGTTCCCTTTAGGAGCTTGGGTAAAATGTCGAACCTAGCAGGACTAGGTAATCACGAGCTAGGTACTGAACAAATCTACGTGTGCAACTGGCTATAGAAACTGGTTAAAAAGTGAATCACAAAATAGATTACATTACAACTTATAGATGTACTATAATACCTGGTCATTTCATCTTTAGCACATTGGCTATTTAGGTTAACAGATAATGTCTTGCTTTCTTAATGTACATGTCTCACTTTCCCTAGACTGAAGTGGCAAAATATAAATGTATCCAAGTCTTCCTATAATCTGAGCAAAACTATTTTTACCTGCCAAAGATGATTTATTTTTAAAATAGTTTGAAGCCATCATAATTATTGCTTGTGGTTTATAGCAGATATGAATGCTTCATGATTCATCTAATTCATAGGCTAAGCATTGAACTGTCTATAAACTGGGGTTGGTTGGTTGTGCTGGCCATAGGTGGAGTTTCCATGGTAAAAAACATTTATTTCCAGAACTTACCTCAATTTTTCTATAATTTATTAAACAGGTTGTTTTGTGGTATCGGGCGGTGAAAAGTAGGCTTGGTTTGTGGTCTCGGGATGTGAAAAAATGGTGACACGTGGCATTAGGCTTAGTTTGCTATATAATTTACTAGGGTATTCTCCATTTCCTTACCTGTAGCTACCTTTCTGATACCTGAGTAGGTTGGCTTCCTTGCGCTAGTTCATCTTTTGCTATTTTACTGATTTGTGTTACTTTCAATGTTATGAATTTGCAATTTATTAGCCTGAAATCTTTAGATCTGTAATGACTGTCTGCTCTTTTTCATTTCACCCAAACCACCCTCATGGCCTTGCTTTGTTGGTATATTTCTGAAATTGTTAGGGTTTTACCCTTGCTGGCCTGTCTGTCATGAGTCCTTTCTCTTAGTTCCCTTTTTTTAGAGTTCTGTTAATTTTTTTCTTATATAATTTTTCTTGATTTATCCCTGGGTAAATTCTGTTTTCAGGATTTTCACTAGTCTCAAGTTTGGATCTTCTTATGGATGCTAAAGCAGTTATAGTCAGCCTGGAGGCGCTGCGTGCTTACCATTCAATTGACAGGGCTCTTTATGCTATCCTTGCAACTGAACTTTGGCGTGATCCTGTGGAATCGTTGCAGATTATTGCCTTATGGCTTTGGTTAGAGCAGGTGGGTTTTGGCAAAGTCACAAGGAAGATCTTGGCATCTGCTCCGTTGTTCATCAGTCAAACTGCTGAAGAGGCTATTATGTGCCTCAAATGCATAAAGGATTCAAGCTTCATATATTCAGCTGAAGCCACCGATATTCCTATGACTCGTAGCATTATTGAGAAAGAGATATCACTTTGGTTTTTTAATGAGAATCGTGAGACCGCATTGCATGAAGTTGAGAGGATTATTAATGAAGATTGCCTCCCTGCAATGCAAGACATCGTAAGGAAAGCTCATAATGGTAATAATGGTAATGCAAGAGAAAGTTCATCAAGAAGCCGGATATTAAATCAATTAAATGCTGCTCAGAGTTCTTCCTCTAATCCTACTTTGATGCCATTTAATGGTGGACCAAGTTCACTATCAAACGATTCAAACCACGTGATGGTTCCATCCAATGCTTCTCGACGTTCTTTACCAAATCCCATTGGACCACTCAATGGTGGGCGAAACTCAGGACATAACCAGATGAGGATTCCGGCCAATGCTAATAATGCAGAAAGTTCATCGAGAAATCAGACGATGATTCCAGAAAATGCTGCTCGAAGATCTTCATCAAATCCTATTCTTATGCCCAATGCTGGACAGAGTTTACCATCAAACCAGATGATGATTTTATCCAATGCTTCTCAACGTTCTTTATCAAACCCTAATGTGATGCCATTCGGTGGTAGACGAAGATTGGAATCGAACCATGTGAGGATGTCACGTCATTCTGACGAGTCCATGATCCGTAACTTCTCTAGCATGAGAATTGGGAGGCATGCTTTCAGGGGAAATAATCGAGTCATAAATGAGGTGCCACCTGAGGACAGGACTATGTTTGTTACATTTTCTAGGGGCTATCCTGTGGCTGAAGCAGAAGTCCGTCACTTCTTCGCCACGGTCTTTGGAAATTGCATAGAGTCCTTCCGCATGCAGGAGGTGGGGCCTTATGAGCAACCCCTTTATGCTAGAATCGTGTTCCACAGAGCCTCGTTTATTGACGAAATTCTCGATGGTACAGAGAAGGTCAAGTTTTCCATCTATGGGAAACATGTTTGGATGAGAAAATTTGTTCCAAGAAATTCCTCCTCCCCTTAACTGGCTTTGTTGTGCTAGAATGTTGGCTGGGTCGTGTTTCCGCGTTTCTTTCCTGTCGTTCGCCTTTGTCGTTAATGTAGTCGTTGTGCTGTCGTTAATGTAGCCGTTTTCTTGTTAATGTAGTCGTCTTTCCGTTAAATGTAAATTCTTTCTTCCGCATGTTGTATTTTCAATTTGACTGGTGAATGTAATATATTTGTGTTGTTACTTGGATTAACTTCAGTTATTTTCTGTAAACTAGATGGCTTTTTAAGAGGGATATTTGGTATCAGGAAAGCAAATATGTAACTTGATAACACAGGTTCTTCTATCCTGGAGCTTAATCTGAACTTGCATAGGGTCTGAAGACTCTCTTCAGATGCTGCTATACCAGGAACTGCTTTCACTCAAAGAAAGGGTTAATTATTTTTGTTTTCTGATTGTGGGGCCCGCGTGGGGTTGGGAAGTTACCGAGACTAGCTGTGGTGCGTTACGCACGAGGATGGATGACGCATTTTTTTTGCTTATTCTTATCTGTTCAGTGTATTGACATGCGAAAGAAAATGTCTTGTAATGTGATTGACATACCGTGGTTGGATGCGAGATTTGTATCTTTGTTTAAAAAAATAAAATAAATATAGAGGAGTGAGTTCGACCTCATCTGAAGCTCACCTAAAACTGCAACAAATTTTGTCTTGCTTCGGTGGTTGGGGGTTGGCGAGGTAAATAGCTTTTGAGTCAAACGCATCACATTAATTTGGTTTGTTGTGACATGAAAAACGAGTGTCGTTCAAATTTTTATCTTTAAAAAAGTAGATGAATCTTACATAAAGTGAGTGGAAAGCTGACTCATTAGTTATCTCGATGAGTGGTTTTGTAACTGACTACAGATGGTCATGGTCCAAATGAATATGAATTTATTGAAAATCGTGTTGAGATGGACAAAATATTAGGTTCTTTTATTTTGTTCTATAAAAAATTGTCCATTCGATTTT
This sequence comes from Fraxinus sp. D2006-0159, assembly GCA_903798375.1. Classification (NCBI taxonomy): domain Eukaryota; kingdom Viridiplantae; phylum Streptophyta; class Magnoliopsida; order Lamiales; family Oleaceae; genus Fraxinus; species Fraxinus sp. D2006-0159. Next base: position 8,926 of record CAIGRQ010302195.1, read on the forward strand.
TTTTTTAAGGTTTCAAAAGTAGAATTAATTAGGTGGGTTTATAAATGCATTGTAATTGAAACATGAGATGGATGGATCATTTATGTTTATAGGAAGAAGCTTTGTAAAGTAACAAAATTTCAACCATTAATGAGAAGTGAACATGTCAAGTCTAGTACTTCAATTAATGGCACATTAGTATTTTTATTTGTAATTAATTGACATTTAAACATCAAATGGAGATTTTATATTAATGCACCCAACTCTATATATGCTAATTTTATAGTATTGCATAATTAAATGAATGGAGTAAAAGAAATTGAGTCGTTTATATTTTTGAGATGAGTCATGTCGATCCATCATTTCTAATGTATGTAGATTGATGAATAGAGAAGATGACCTCCCGTCGGTCAATCATTCTTAAAGTTCGAAAGTTTATGGACAATTGTTAATTAACAAGTCACATACCACTTCAATCAATTGCTCGTGCAGCCCTTTTGTCGTGCATCATCTTAGAAACCTTTTGTTTTAGATTTCCCACTTATCATATATAAATCAAAAGTGTTTGGAAGTTCCTCGCCAAACACGAATCTAGACTGAAGTGAACACGCGATCACCAATGTGACGTTGCGAGCATGTGTAGTATATGTCATGATAGGGCATAAGGGTGTCGTAATATTGGATATCAGACAATATGATGACAAGGGCCACTCGTGTTGTTTTGAATTGACCGTTATTTTTCATTTAAAACCTAAAAGGTGAAACATGAGATATTCAACGTACATGCCCCTATGCTTTGCCATAGAGTGTCGAGTAGATAAATCATATGTCTACTTTGTCATAGAAGTACACAATCTTAGTGCCTAACGGGCTAGCCCATAGGCCTTCCAACCCATTTGTCACTCCTAACTCTCGTTAGACATGTTTATCTTTAGATATACAACAAATAAATTACTTTCATAGTACTTATACTTTACTAGAGTATCAATCAAATAATCACACTTCAATCAGTTAACTATAATTTAATTAGATCTCAATGAGGTAAATTCCATACAACAAACAAATTACTTTCGTAGTATTTATACTTTATTCTAGTGTCAATAAAGTAACCATACTTCAATTAGATAACTATAATTTAATTTAATCTCATTCGAGTACTTCATCCAATTTTATCACTTAGACTAATAGAAATCGATGAACTGGTAGTTAGTGAATGGAGTTTGTCATATATTTCAATGAAGTTTCACATACTTCTCGCCAACAATTAACGGTTACGTGTGATTATCATTATTTATTGACCATAACATCATCAATTTCTGTTAAAGAAATTGAACGATGACGTCTTAATTGAAATTAAATTTAAATTATTTATCTGATTGAAATCAAATAAATTATAGTTTCTAATTGAAATCATATATTAAATTATAGATAATTGATTAAAAAATTGAAGTATAGTTACCTAATTGCAATAAAGTATAATATAGGTACAACACCAATTTAGCAGACACGAGTTATATCAATTACTTGTAAGTAGGTGTGAACAAAAAAAATGACATCGAATAGAAACTATCTTGAAACTGAGTCAAATTTATTAATATATTAATATTATTCTTCAGAAAATTTTATATACCAGTTGACTTTTATTTTTGTTGGGAAAATAATGATTTATGATTTTATATATATTTTATCTATTTTACAAACAATGAATTCTCAAGCATAAATTTTATGGTCGGATTTTTTATTAATTTATTGGGTTAATCTCCAACTGAGACAAATTTATTAATATATTAATATTATGTTTAGAAAGTTTCAATTTAAGTTTTATATTGAGATTTTATACCGATATATTTAGCATTTAATTGATAATTTATAAAAATGAATAATAAGAGAAATAGTAGCGAGCATCCAAATGTGTGGATAATAATCAGTAGTAGTTATAAATGTGTAATAGAAATTAATATTTAATTTTGAATGAATTATAAATCATTTATAAATTGTAATCCAAACATATACTTATTTTTCACTTGTTAAAATCTTTTAATCTAAACAAAGATTGTATGTTTATGTCGTTAAAATCGTGTTTTGAAACAAAAAAAATCGAATTTGGTTTGAAGATGATTTGGTTTGGTTGCTTGGAAAGTTTTCATTTAATGTGTTCAGTGACCATTTGGGAGACTTTTTGCAAAGTTCAGTGATCATTTGAGAATCTTTTTGCAAAGTTCAGTATCGAATGAGGTGATTTTTAAAGTTCAGTGATGGATGAGGTTGCAGTCTCTAAAGTTCAGAGACTAACCACGTAGTTTTTAAAGTTCAGTGACCTGATGAAAACTTTCGATAAAGTTCGGTGACTATTGAGATAATTAACCCTTCTTCAATCTTACCTAAATGGGACATTCAAACATTCGACTGCTCAATATGGTTAGAGGGTAGCAATCCCCCCAAAAATTCATACTCGAATCAATGATAATATCTCGTTAGTCCCAATAAATTCCCGACTTTTGTTTGGATTGACGTTTGGGGCCATCCTAACATTGCTTTAATTTTACTATAATCTATTATATCGTCACTGTTCGTTTTAAGAATATCACTTGACCCAACCAATGCTTACACTCCTTGATTCGGCATTGAACTAATAGGGGAATGTTTCTCTTAAGCACGTTCGATTTGAATCGATAGGGCTTGGGAAAACATAAAATTTCTAATTATAGATAAATATAATATGTCAACAAGTTCATAACTTACTACGTTGGTCAATGGCTTGTAGACCCAATTGACATCATTTGGGTATATAATATGTTTAATTTCCATTTTTTTTTTTAAAAAAAACTATATTTTATTTTTTTATTTCGTAGTTAAATTAGGTGCCACCGATTGTGAGACCTTGCTCCATCGCTAATTGGCAAAACTCATTTGTCAGTACCAAATGTGCTCTGATTCAATCACTATTAATTGCAAATACCAAAATTTAAAATGGCTATCACAACTTGACTCAAAGGATCAGCAGGGATTAATTAATTATTAACATTTTACTAAGGAATTTTAGAATATTTTTTAAAAACAAAATTGGAATAGAACTTATTGAGAAATTATATTTAGCAAAGTCATATTATCTTTTCGAGATTAGCTATTTAGGTGACTAGTCGAGTTATTGTGTTCATAGCTT
>CAIGRQ010302283.1:0-10311 GCA_903798375.1 Fraxinus sp. D2006-0159
CTAGCAAATAAAAATAAAGATAAAAGAAGTTTTTAAATGGTGATTTTTGAAAAATTTGTTTGTGTATTTTCAAAATACATTTTTCTATTTCTTATTTTCGATCACATTATTCAATAAAATAATATTATACGTAAAAAAATTTTAAAAAATCACTATTTCAAAATGTATTTTTGACAAAAAGAAAAAAAGAAGGCTCAAACAGACTCTATATGATTAAATAGTAGATAAAATGTTTAAATTTATGTGTTTCATCTTAATGAAAAAAAAAAAAGACAATTAGGAAAATAAAATGTTTTGAAGAAGGGTAGACAATCAGGGGCACCCGATTGATGGCGGACGCAAAAATTTTGAGTTAAAAGTCACAATCAAATCCGAAAAGGTTGTTGAAAAAAGTAAAGTATTCGATATCTTATCACCTCAAAACTTTAAAAATTTCATATCTTGTCAAAAACAACAAATAAATTCTTTTGACATAAACAAGCAAGATGCTATTTACTTCAATTTGAATCATTAAATTTTAATTTGTATCAATTAAGTTACCAAAACATTAGCTTTGTTTCAAATTTCACCACTCTTTCATATTTCGTGCCTCAATGTAACCCAACTAAAAGAAAGTGATATTGCTCATAATTGATTTTTTTATTTTTTTTAATAGATATTGACATTTTAAAAATATTCCATCCTCGATGGAGACACCGCGATGAAGACAGGACCGTGTCTCCATGTTGGATGGAGACACGCGCACACAGCGTGCACAATGAGATTTTTTTTTTTTTTTTTATATATCCATTGACATTTTAAAACTATCAACTAAAACAAATTATAAAATATTTGATTTAAAACAAAAGAATTTAACATTTTCACCACTTTTTTTTAACTCATTTATTCTTTATAAACAATACATTCTCTTTTATTGACATGTTTATGAATATCTTTCACGTTTACTTATAAATTTCTTGAAAACTCATTTATTCTTATTTTTAAAAACCAACAAATTAATGTGCAACGCACGTTGATTCCCACTAGTAAATAAAAATAAAGATAAAAAAGTTTTTAAATGGTGATTTTGGAAAATATGTTTGTGTATTTTCAAAATACATTTTTCTATTTCTTATTTTCGATCACATTATTCAATAAAATAATATTATACGTAAATTTTAAAAAATCACTATTTTTGACAAATCACTATTTCAAAATGTATTTTTGACAAAAAGAAAAAAAAGAAGGCTCAAACAGACTATATGATTAAATAGTAGAGAAAATATTTAAATTTATGTGTTTCATCTTAATGGAAAAAAAAAAGACAATTAGGAAAATAAAAGCTTTTGAAGAACGGTAGACAATCAGGGGCACCCGATCGATGGCAAACGTAAAAATTTTGAGTTAAAGGTCACAATGAAATTCGAAAAGGTTGTTAAAAAATGTAAAGTATTCGATATCTTATCACCTCAAAATTTTAAAATTTCCATATCTTGTCAAAAATAGCAAATAAATTATTTTGACATAAACAAGCAAGACACTATTTATTTCAATTTTGAATCTTTAAATTTTAAATTGTATCGATTAAGTTACCAAAACATTAGCTCTGTTTCAAATTTCATCACTCTTTCATATTTCATCCCTCAATGTAACTCAACTAAAAGAAAGTGATATTGCTCGTAATTGCTTCTTGGAATGCCAACTCATTACCCGTCCACATAAAATATGAATGATGCTATTTAGTACCAATTTAGACGTCCACATTTAATTGATCCAATTAAATGAATCATTAGACATTCCATTTAAATGAATCTATCATTTAATGACACGTAGTTGACATCTAATCTGGTGCTACACACCACTGAAGATGAATAACATTTACTCCATAAAAAAGTATTAAAATAAAAATATATATAACTTGTCGAACAATATTTCTACAATTATCTAAAGATGATTTGGAATGCCACAAATTAATTAGACGCGATATGTTATGGATAACTATCAACTAAGCAATTTTTGTAAATTTGTGTTAGGAAAGATAATGGGACACAGATTGATTAGTTATTAGAAGCTAAATAAAGTTAAATGATCCGTTTGTGACAAATTAAAATTTAATATTCCAATTAAAACTTCGTTGGAAATTCAGTGACGAAAAATGAAAATTCAGAAGGGTTTTAATTAATCTAATTTTCTTATTAAAAAAACTCTTAAATTTGGTAGGTAACGTGACCCATCGAGACTCCCTGGGTCTGCCATTGCACCTGTTTGACAGTTATTAAAATTATTATTATTATTTTTTTTTTTGAAAATGAGTTTGAAATAGTGAATATTTTTTAGATGTGTAGTTCAAAAATAAGAAAATTTTAGATTTACGTGCAAAATATTTTATTGTGAGAATGTATAGTTGAAAGTGACTTCGAGGCAAAAAAAAAATATTTTAATGGTTGTCAAACGAGGGCTAAATGTTCAACCTTTTATTACGATAATGTATGGTTGAAAATGAATTTTAGAAAAAAAAAATATTAATTTTTGAAGGGTGGTAGACAAATAGATGCTATATCCATTAAGAGTATAGTTTATCTATCGATAGGACTTGTAGAATTTTATAATGGATCGTATATTGCTAAAATAAGCGAGTAATGCAATTTTAACACTATTGGTGTTTAACACCAGTTTAGCTGTTTAGGTGACAGCACTATTGACATTAAATTATAAGTTTAATTAAATATAAAGAAGTATGATCAATTTAATAGGATTTATGATATATCGACACATAAACTAATGTTCAAACACGACTTGTGCTAGATGACATTATTCAAAAAATGCCCCTCTTTGATTGGAATAAAATTTAATTTTTTAGTAATTTTTTATTTAAAAAAATAATAATGAAATGCATATTTTAATAAGTCGAAAAAGATTTCTTAAATTCCATGAAAATTGTAATTAAAACTGAATTTGAGAAAAAAAAAATGAGTTTAAAAAAACGGGGACCAACATGGTCTAAGTGTCATATAAGTAAAATGAGCCACGTATTCAAAAATTTTCCCTACTCTTTAAATACACATTCTTAAAAATTCATTATTCAAAATAATTTTTTTTTAAAAAAAAAATGGTCACCAAATAGGGCTATGTGATTAGAAATCACCATTCCAATTTTAAAATATATAACTTAAATAAAAAAATTAGTAGAATAAGAGAGTTAAAAATAAAAGAGAATGAAACACAACATAATTTTACGGGGGAAAAAATATATATTTGAAGCATATTTTTATTTTTATAGGACTCAAATATGATTTGATCCACATAATTATGGACAACTTGATCATACCTGGCCACCGACACACAGCAATGACCTACAAAAGATGCCAAACGAGTAGGCATTACGTTAAAATCTCAAATAAAGACGCGCATTGTAATTTCGTTTTCTTCTATTACTCGTTAAATATTGCATTTTGTAGTTTATTTGTTAGAATAATATTATTCGTACATCGTGATTTATTGATTAATGTATAGAATATGGAAGAGAGATAAAGAGAAAAAAAAATTAATATAATTCACGTCATTATTCAGTAAATTAATCTGTTATCATGATGTACAAAAATCATTACTCTTTTCCGTTATGCCGACAAATCCTTGTTGCATATAGTGAGTGGGGGTAACATTTGCAAATTTATCCTTATTTTTTTTATTTTTACGCTACCCATCCCCAAACTTTCACAAATTAGGAAAAATTATCCCATTGACGGGTCCGTCTAATTAATGTTTTTTGGTCTAAAAATGGTGCTACCTTTCGGGTATACTTTAGGCGGGAAAAGGGGAAGGTCAGATTTATTCCGACGAAAGAAACCATCTAGAACTGATCAGTACCGAACTTTTCAATCTCGAGATCAAAGATCATTTTCCCGAAGCAAAAGAAAAGACCCCACAGTGGGACATTCGCCTTACACAAAGAAGTTGGATTGCCCATGGACCGCGGATGATGACCGTGGTAAATTCCCCCGGCCTCTGAACCTCATTCTTCGGCCAATTCAAATGAACAAAAGAAGGAAAAAAAAAAGGAACTAAACGAGCCTAAAACAAAATAAAAATACCCAAAACCCTTTGTCTTCTTCCTTCACTCCACACAAGCCCGCTGTCGATTGCCATCGCAAGTCTACCGCTACCTCTTTCTTCTTCTTCCAATTATAATAAACCACGAGTTCTTGTACTACACCTCTGCCAAAAAGCTGGAAACTTATTATTCTCTTCCTTCATCCTCGTCCATCACCATTGTTACAATCCCTACACCTATAACCAATAAAACCTGATCCACCAAAACCACACACAACCACCAGAGGAAATTAACATCAACATCGTCTCATCCTCTCATCACCAGTCGTGGCCCTTCTTATTAAACCCAAATAAAATTTAAAATATGTTCGAGAAAGGTTTGTATATGATTTAGATTATAAACGTATTAAAGTGAGTTTTGAATGAGTGAATAGTACGCGTGGATCCCTTGAAATAAGTGGTGGATAAATGGATAATTCTGTTGGAGAGTTAGTATATGTAAATGTTTGTTCAGACAAAGAAAATATTTAATTCACATGAGCGTAATTAAATCCTAGGAAAAAGAAAAGAAAGAAAGTAAGTAAGGAAAAAAAATATAAAGCTAAGATTGAAATCCGAGGAAAATGAAAAAAAAAAATAAAAAATTCCTTAAAACAATATATTGTCCCACAACAGTGCTAATGGAATACCACATTTCTCTCCCAAAATATAATGGATACAACTTATGTTAGAAGCACTTCAAATCACAAGCAACAACGAATTTGGAACGAGAATTTCCCTCTACGAGAAAATAGTTTTGGAATGACTTTTGGAGAGTGTTTTACAAGGGTTTTGATGTAATGGTCAATGCAAAAATGATATGAGATGTATAATGGGCGTCAAATGGTCATATATATAAAAGATGAATATTTGTGAGTGAAGTGTCACACTCCAAACTTAACAACCTTCACCAAAGGAAGCACCCCTTACTGTCGCTGACATCTCGCTCAAGCGATAGTAACACATTTTCATCAAAGCCCCTCTTGCTCGTCTGCCGCTCAAACGATAAGTGAGCTAAGGAGTTGGCCATTTTTTTAGTCCGTATTTTCTCTTTTCTATCAAACTTTGAATTGCAATTTCCCATTCATCCGAAATTGATTTTGAGATTTCAAATATACTACGATGATGTACTCGACGAGTAGAACAAGTTAGTTTATTTATATTCATAATTTGACAATCAGATCAAGTTCAAATATTTGAGCAAAATTGACACGAAAGTCACTTTTTTATAATTAGCTAAATTTATTTTATTCTCTAAACCAAATTCCAACAAATACTTATGTTGTAATGTTATCTTTATATTTGTTCTCAACAAAAGAAGGGAGGAGAAGTGACCTTGGGGGGATTGCTGCATATGGGCAGGCGATAGTTGGTCACGGGGGTTGGGTTGGGATTTTATTAATTGTTTTTAATTTTATTTCTGTTTTTTCTAATTTTTTTGTCATTTTATTTTTATTTAGTTATTTACTTTTTTTTTTTATTTGTTTTTGCTTATTTAAGGTACTGAGCAATACACGTTACACCGCTTCAACATCCAAATTAAACAGAATTCATGAAGAGGGATGAACTCTGCCAATATTGGAAAGTTTATGATGAGTGACGCCAAAAATTAAGCCTAGGGTAAATCTGTAACTTTTGGAAAAGTTGGGGACAAAAACCATAAAGGTAATTATATTACCATCACATTATTTATTTGTCACACCACGTTATAAATACACAACAATTAAAGAATAAAAAAGAAAAGAAAATATAAAACCGGTGGGTTTTCAGATTGAGATAGAGAGATAGAGAGATGAAAACGACAACTCTTTGTTNATCCCCGTCGTATCATCAATTTTTGAAATGCTTATCCTTGGCTTCTTTTCATCACCCATTGAATTAAGTTAACTAGTTTTACATCGCCAAAATTTTCAAATTGTTTATTACCTACTGAATTTCTTAAAATTGGGCATTGAGAGAAGCGAAAATGAAAATGGCAAAGGAGGAGAAATTAAAATTTTGTAAAGTGGAACTCTATTTAAGTAATTTTACTTATGCCCTGTTTGATAGGGTTTATTTTCCAAGGCCAAGTTCCAACTTTTTTCTTGTTTGATAGTCAATTTTTTCTTGGCAAAACATTTTCACTCCAACCCCCCACGTGACCCCTTTTTCCATTTTCGTTGAATTGATTTTCCCACCACTTTGGTGGTAAAATGGTTTTCCACCTTTTTTTCAGCATTGTAAACAAATCCTAATTGTTAGAAAAAAAAAAAGAAAAAAAAATCTTTAATGGACAATTTTCATAAAAAAAACAAAGTCAAACGAATACCAAAAGATCCAAAATTTCAACATTTTTCAGGTGAAAAATCATATCAATCAAACACAATTAATTGACAATTCCCAAGAAAACAATTATAAACAATTCAATTCCCTGAAATTTATTTTCTTTCCATCAAAATTTCACTCTTGCAATCAAACGGACCCTTACTGCTTCAACGTAGTTCTTAGGCCATGAAACAGAACAATCAAGGACAATAATAAATCCTCAAAGTTGGTCTTTAAAAAGAAACTAAACCTCTTCTGCCACCATTAATTTGAGTTGCGGTCGATTACACTTAAACTGGACTAGACAGTTCTAGATATGATTTGAGAAGAATTGTTAAAATTTTATCGGTTAATTGTCACGTTCAATGTTGTTGGACACACCTAATCAAGTATACCCAAAAGGTCTAATTGTGAATTTGTAATTTGATACAAAGGATGTGATTCTTGGTTCAAGACTTATAACTACATGAATGTCATGAGGAATTAAGGATTTCTTAGTTTATAACCTATATATATTAATATCATCCGGGTACACATAAAGCACCAGTGGTCTAGTGGTATTGACAATTTTCATGCAAAACAAAGTCAGACGAATGATATTCGATATTTTTTTTTTTAGCAATTAGAACAAATTTTAGACCCAATGGTAGAAAACATTATCACTTTAATGGACAATTTTCATAAAAAATAAAATCAAACGAATACTAAAAGATCCAAAATTTCAACATATTTCAATGAAAAATTATATCAATCAAACATAATTAATTTATTTTCTTTTCACTTAAGTTCCATTCTTGCAATCAAATGGACCCTTAGAGTTATCTATGAAAATAAGAAAATTACTTAAAATTGTGATCAACTCAACAAAATCCGAGTGGTAACATAATCACCCAAACTGTAATGCACCCCCATTTAATTAACTCATCCAACATCTATTGTTTAGGATTCATATTCCAGAAAGTTGGACACAATTTTTTAATAATAATTTGAAATCAAATGTTTACCTCGACAAACTATAGGTGTACAGAAACACACCAGACCATACACAACCAGGTAGGGCCCGCCATTTTTTGCAATATTTAAATACACTTCGGAGCCCACTGTTTTAGTCTATTATGGACAATTTCTGGTGTTTCTTCTTCTGTACAAATGAGAAAAGCCACATTTTTAAGGATTGTGTGCTCTAGATATCTCGTTACTCAATAACTTACCGTATAGATTTGGCATCTCACATGTCCTATGCACACAAGAAACTACAAATGAATAGTGTAATCTATTTTTTATTGTCTTTTGTTTTCAATTTATAGTTTGTGATAAAACATAATATAGAGTGAGGGCACAAAAATTCTAAAACCTCACTCAATCATTTAATATTTAATGTTAATAATAAAAATTGTCCCTCATATTCAAAATTAATTTGAAACACAAAAATAAACTAAAATAAGAAAACATATTGGTAACATAATCTAAAATTTGTGCCCAAAGTTGATCGGTTATGGAGAAGAAAACAATAGTAGAAAGATCATTTCTTCACAGGTTTTTGTTGGACTTCTATTTCTCCTATGGAAATGGGCTTTAGTTGACTTCTCGTTCTTCTACGTAAATGGGCTTTTGTTGGTCTTCAGTCTTGTAACATCTCATAACGTTTCTATGATTTCAGAAAGGGGAAAATTCATAAATTATACTTTAACTTTACACTATTTTAAAAATAACAAAATATCTTTCACATTTCAAAAATCAGATTTTTGACCCCCCCCCCACACATATATTTAACCCACCCACCTCCACCACCCCGCCGTTCCGACGACCGTCCGACAATCGTTCCGGCGAATGTTTCAAATCTAGTGAATATTCTGGTGACTGCTCCGATTTCGACAATTGTTCCAACTCCGACGAATATTTTGGCAACAACTCAGATCACGAGTCATAGCCCAGGTCACAAGTCATAAGTCACAAGTCACAGCTCAGGTCACAAGTCACAACGCATTTTTATTTGTTATAATGATTGATAACATTTTTTTGTTAATAGTCACGGGTTATTTTCAAATGGTCATGACACAAGTCACAGAATATATTGCACATGGCTCACGATTTTGTTCATAGTCGTTGATAGTCACATGTTTATTTCAAATGGTCGCAGAATATTTTTGCACATGGTTCAGGTTTTTGTTGGTAGTCACAACATAGGTCATATAATATTTCGCACGTGACTCAGGTCACAGCATAGGTCACAGTACATGGCTCAGGTCACAGCACATGGCTCAGGTCATAGCATTGGTCACAGAGACTATACAACACTCCTCACCAACACAACCGTCTTACATATCCTAACCCTACTCCGTCGCTGCTACCACAGCCGGCAACTCACAACAACCACCATCACTAATGTCGCCAACACAGCCTCACCATAAGCGCGGTCGTCGCCGTCACCACAGCTTAACCCATACTCCACCATCCCGCAACCCCGCTCCACTCCACGCGGTACCACCACCATCAACACCAATGGCGCCGCCACCACCACCCACCACAAAAAATCATCAACACCACCACAAGACCACCAAGAAATACCGACGCACCACCACAAATCACCAAAAACCACAAATTCGCACCACAGATTCGCCGGAACTGTTTCACCAAGGCACCTTTTAATACCCACGCACCACCTCAGATTCGTACCGCCACCAACTATTAACCCAACCTGCCCGTTGCCTTTAGAAGACAACCTAACGCCACCAGCAGACCCACAACGCCACCAACATACTCAAAAAAAAAAATTTAAAAGGGAAGAATGCCTTTCCTCCTGGTCCAAGTGGCGTCGCCGCCGCCTTCCTTGTCTAGTTGCTGCCCTCCGCCGCATGCGCGACTTCTACATGGAGATCTCCTTCCATTTTTGACCTCCATCGTGCGATTCGTCGGAAAATAGCCCCCTCCGATACTTACAAAATATGGAAGTGCGATGGCAACCTCCGAGCAGACAATGTTGCAAATTAGGGCAGCATCATGCGACGTGAATTTGGGTGGAGACGGGAGGGAGGGAGAGGAAAAGGGAGGTCCGACGATTGGGTTACTGCAGTGGGCGAGTCATCGACGATGGCGACGGTTTCAAATCGGGCTTGAGAGAGATGGGGATGAGATAGACGGGGTGAGTTAGGGTTTGATAATTAATTTTAGGGGTAGGGTGGGTGTATATAAATTAATTTTTATAATATTATTATTAATATTTAATTAAATATAAAAAATTTGTATCTATATCTAAAATATCTGATTTTTGAAAACTAAAAGATGAAATCTGGTTTTAGAATTTGGATATCCAAAAGTAGGGAAATGAGTAATTTCTAGGAATTTTCAAGAAAGTTTGGGGCTAAAAAGTAACTTTCCGATTTTAGGAACTAAATTAGAAAGTAAAATAATTTATTTTATTGCACTCAAGTCCCTATTGAACCATATAAAAGAAAGCAAAAAAGGAACTTAGGGAAGGGGTCGACTCCCTGTCATATCTAACGAGATCAATTCTCCTATTTATATGGGGGGTTGACCCCTTCTCTTAAGGGTCGACCCTGTATGGGCGACAATGCGACACCTACACATGAGGAGCCGTGTTGAAAATGCTATTTAAATGACGTATATGTCTTATCTATAAACTAGGTTCTTTTTTTTAAGCAAAACACCAACACAGCCATAGTGGGTTTTTAGGTTCCATCAAAGAATACTAATGGGGATTTGGATTCCCCTATCATATATAAAATCTAACTCACGAGAACAAGAGAAAAGGGGAATAAATCTGACCTCCCAAAAGCAAAACAATGCAACATATAAAAGAATGAAATAAATGAGGCAGTCCTACTTCATATACAAAGAAAGCAAGCGAGAAGCAAACTAATGTCCTCTGGTACTAGGAGGTTTATATCTGTCAATCTGTAAATATAGTCAACCTAGAGC
>CAIGRQ010302330.1:0-14066 GCA_903798375.1 Fraxinus sp. D2006-0159
GGGAAATGTGGTGAAGACCCTCCCACAAATCCGTCCTGATAGTTGCATCACATGAAGTATATACAGGAGTCATATAGATGGGACGCGCTAGTCTGTGATCCTCAACTCTAACGTGAAGGAATTTGGGGTGATCAGTAATAACAGTAATAGTAGTCCCCACGTTCCAAAAAAACTAAATTTTGTTCGACACATTTTGAACTCCCGTGTCAAAGCGTAGATATTGTCTAGTATAATCAATCTGTGTTGAAGAATAAAAGGTTCCAGTATAATCAAGAGATAAACCTGATGAAGCTGTATGAGTTTCTTCAGGCNCTAAATTTTGTTCGACACATTTTGAACTCCCGTGTCAAAGCGTAGATATTGTCTAGTATAATCAATCTGTGTTGAAGAATAAAAGGTTCCAGTATAATCAAGAGATAAACCTGATGAAGCTGTATGAGTTTCTTCAGGCGTCGACGAGTAGCTACACCAGCTACGCCTCTCGCATTCCAAATGATGGTACTCATCTAGATTTGTGTGAAGAGGTATCTTGCGACCGACTCCTGGTCGTCATCCTAGGAAGTGAAGTGTTAGTGCTTTTTGATTTCTTTTTCGACCAACTGGGACAAAGTCATCCTCCTCTGTCCTACCAACCATACTTGCCAAGTCATCAATCGAAGATCGACGATATGAAACCTGTTGATGAGCTTCAAAATGAGATAAAGCATCAAAGTTAGAGTGATTTGTAGATACAGAAACCTCCATATTCTGTTGACAAGGAATAGATGTAGTGGGCACATCCAATAGAATTAGACCCTGTGGCCTCTGTGGAATATCCTCCAATAGATGATCAAGATATGTAGGGATACTAATCAAAGGAGCATTGTTGACCGGGACATGAGATTGAGCTGCTAGATGAGCTTCGAATGTGACAGCAGGAGAATTATGGTTACCCACTCTAATGGGCGCAACTGTAAGAGGGACTCCACTGGGAGGAAACGAAATCTGAACATCAAGAAGAACAGCTAATGTAGCAACATTGGTACTCTGAGGAACAACAATCAGGGAAGTGCTGACGATGGGAGGAGCAGTGGAGCTAGTAGGAGCCATGTGGGTAACAAGTATCATAGGTGGAGCAATAGTGGAGGCGGAGCCACTGGGGTCAATGGGAGGGAAAATACGATGGATGGTCTTAGATGTCTCTCCAAATGTATTGTCATGTCTCCTCTGATCTCTCTTAACAGGGGTCCACTTCATGCGAGGTGTTGTCACGGCCTCCTTACCCTTTTCCTTATCCTTGGCCGGAGCAGGATCAAGTCTATGATTGAGGTTGCCACTGCCAGGGGCCGTAGCGAGTAGAGGAGGTTGGGAACCACTAGAACAATTCACCTCAATGTGACCAAAATGTTTGAAGCGGAAGTAATAATCAGGAACTTTTATCATACAAAATCGGCTGACAGTATCCTCCTCTCTTTTCCCTTTCAATCCAAACACTATCTGGAAGCCTACATTCTAAGTCTAACTCTATACAAACCCTAGTTTCACTAGGTCGTCGGAGGTCGGAAGTGGCTTCGTCAAGACGAAGAGGAAGTCCAATAGCTTTAGCGATAGCAAATAGCGCGCTTTTGGCTCGGAAATGAATAGGCAATAAGGAAAATGAGGCCCAAACAGGAACAATAGGAGCCTCATATAGTGGACTAAAACTAGGGGTCCACTTGAAGATTCGCATAGGGCATCCATCAATGTACCAAGTGGGTTTGAGGAATAATCGTGAGTAATCATCCTCATGTGCCAAATGTATAATAATATGAGTATCATCTATAAGACCAATTTCATAAATAAATCCAAAGCGTAAAAAATTATCGCGAACCTTAACCATTGAGGGCTTCCGATGTACAAATTTACCAACAAGAGTGAACCGTATGCCTCAGCTAGAAATTGTTCATCGGACTCTTTAAAGAAAATAGCGGGTTCATCGTCAGGGTCATCAACTTTCCACTCATCATAACATTATTGCCTCGATCAGATAAATCCTGCAGATCCTTAGATTGACCTTCTCGAGCTTTCCTATTTTCATCCTTTATTCTATCTAAAATAGCGAGTAGCTAAAAAGGCATGTTATTCTATAGTTAATATGAGAAAACAGGGCGTGCATGTAGTGAAGGAAGGGGGAAAAAATTCACAAGGTGTTGGAATTTTCGAAGTATAATTACAAAAATTCATTTACAAACCATATGGGTTAAGCAAGCAAAGTGTGATGTGAATCAGATTGCAAAATCTTTGGTCCTTGGAGAGAATGATGACGAGTAAGAACTTGCATTAGGTAGGAAAAGTTAAGATTGAGTCCATCAGTATTTTTCGAATCCAAATTAAGGGACAATCTCAAAGCACCTACAAACTGTCTAAGATCTTGAATAAATGTAAATTGCCAAGTTAGTGATCTTTAATATAACAACATAAAACTTCTTAGCCACTGTTTGGCAACTTTATAAATTGGTCAAACTTAATTTTTGAACCACACATTCCAATGAATCCATAAATATTATCTACTTATCCACCAATAAATTTCTAATTCTATTTATAATTTAAACCATTTATAAATTCTTTCCGAATGGAGGCTACTCTTTAGTTAACTGCGGGGCTGGATTGACTACAAATGTATGCATTTTGATTACCGTATTTAATTATATTTGCCAAGAACGTCAGAATCAAACATGAGATGTCGCTAGTGGTGACAAATGGTAGAGCGGCTCGTTGGCTCGGTAACTTGGCTCGTGGGCGGCTCGGGCATGAGCCAAGCTCGCTTGGCTCGTCCACGGGGAGCTGCTCGTGGGCTCGTCCAAGCCGAAGCTTGGCACAGCCCACGAGCCACGAGCTCACAGACCTAGCCGAGCTCAACCCACGAGTAACGAAGCTCGACTCGTGAGCTTGTGTGCTACAAGCCGAGCTGGCTCGTCTTGGCTCATCGCCACCTCTAGATATCGCAGATGAAAATTTGCTTTACTACAGACGAAGAAATTATGAACTTTATTTATGGACAATATGTGAATTTGCTGAAGTATGAAAAGTTCAAAATCGAAGCAAGGAAAAGAGAGGATGATGGAGCAACGACTGATAAAGAATAACAGTTAGAAGTGTCTAGTTTTCTTGAAAATATAGCATTCACAGTGGACACATGGAGCGTAAGTTTGTATTTCAGACATTGACAAGATAGTATCTAAATCTGAAAAAATATGAAACGATCAAAACTCGAGAAAGATATGAGGGCAAAGCAAAAACTGATGAATTTTTGAATATAAAGAGCCTATAGGTTTCTAGAAACAAATAATGTCAAACATATACAACAATCACACTGTTAGTAATCAATCATAGTTACTGGTGAATCTGTAGACATCTTAGTGATATGTTCACCTACACAGGTCCCTCGACAAAATCTATAGTCTAAAATGTAATAAAACTAGAATCCGACTTGATATCGAACTTTCCTTTATTCAATACTCTGAGGATACAAAAGTATTTCATATTTTGCGCATAACCTAGTACCAGCTTCAAAGAACTTTTAAAATTATGCTAGGGAAGTGTTGAAATTATTTCCAGAACACTTTTGGTGAAAATGCAAAATGCTTTTGCTGCTAGTCTTATCTATAGGCATCAACATGCTGTCATTTTCAAAAAATAATTTAGCCAGTTAAATCAAGACAAATGTAGATCGGTCAAAATGTGTAACCAGAGAAGAGAGTAGTTAAATCTGAAGAAAAGACCCTGAAAGGAAATTGCAAGATAAAGCTGCTCTGACAAACGCAGTGGCACCAAGCGAAGTAAAACATACGAAACATGACAAGTAAAACTAAGATAAATTCTTATCCTGATTCCTCGTTCTAGAGACTCATCTTCTATGAAACGGATCTCAGGAGTGAGCCGCAAGTTCATACGTTTCCCTAGCATACTTCGAACATATTTTGCTTTTGACTTCATCCCAACATGTGCTACTTCTTTCCCTCTTTCATCGCAAAAAATAGATACATGTACTTTCACAACCTACAAAGGGCAATGACGAAAAGATGAATGAGTTTTGATAAAAAATACTACAATAACATAAAGAAGAACTGATGGAATATAGAAGACAAAGAATCATTGAATTGCTCCAGAAAAAACCCTCTTCATATTCATCATGTTGCTCAGGATCTATAGAATCTACTTGTACATCAGATACATGGTCTTTTTGCTTAACATGATGATTTGTTTCAGTGTCAACATGTGCTACAATTTGCTCTGGTTCACTATGTTGCACCTCAGATTCACCAACGTGCACATCAAAATGTATTTCACCTTGCTACACATTATTTTCCCATACTACACCTCTGATTCACCATGTTCCACATCAGTTTGTCCAGCCTGCACCTATGATTGACCATGCTGCACATCAGGTTCAGCAGAATTCACCTCTGATTGACCTTGCTGCACATGAGTTTCAGCAGCATACACCTCTGTTTTATTTATGATTACATCAGTTTCACAAGCCTGAACCTCTGATTGACCATGCTGCAAATTGATTTCACCAGCCTGCACCTCACGTAAGCCTGCTTCAAAACAACCGTCATAATCCAGACCAACCATTGGTTCAGCCCCAGTTAAAGGAACCTCTATTTTCCAAACATTTACCTCTACTAGACCAACATCAGCTTTACCAGGATCAGCGACTTTATTTCCTTCCATGTCATCTACTTCATCAACAATGTATAACTCATACCTTCTAATGAATCATCATAAACTTCAACAGCATAGCACGATTACTCCTCATCCACTGGTTTATCATGCACACTAAACTTTTCAACATTTACCAACTCCTCACCAGTCTCACAATCAACCATAGAAATACTTCCATCTTATGGCGACTCCAAAACCTCAACTACAGGTAAGCAATACACATCAGCCATCCCATTTTCACCAAGGCATTTCACTACATTCATTAAATCTGAATATTTCACCAACCAGAATGATGCTCACTCACTCAATCTTTTTTTCTTCATCTTGTATAAATATCCGACTCTACCAGAATATTCCAACATCTTCATGGCATTGTCAAGAAGAAATCTGTTGAAGAAATCAGAATCGACATGGTCTATATAACTTACTTTACCATGCTCGTACACAAAATTTCTCATCTTTCCTAATAAAATTCCACCATGATGTAAACATATTCTAAAATACTTCGTATTTTCCCCTGAAAAAATGAAAAAAAACAAAAAATAAGCCCTAACCCTTATTAGTTCGAGCAATGCACATGTACAGAACAATTTATTACACAGCACATTAACTCCCAAATTATCAAATCATGCAAAATTCTCACATTTTTCAGTACTGAAAGACAATCTATATGCACAGCTTGTAATCGCATTGTTTCATACCGCAAATGGAAATTTTAGGGAGCACGCTTATCATATACAAATTGGGGAAGAGAGCCTCGAATATGGGCTACAAAATCTGATGGAAGATCATCTTCTTCTTCACATCGATCGTCTTCATCTTCATGGATTTTTGTAGGTTCCATAATGGATGATGAAATAGAAAGTAATTGACGTTTTTTCATTTTAAAGGAAAAGTGTGTAATTTCGAAATTAGAATTTTTTTTTTATTTCTAGGGTCAACTAACGATTTTGGTGGTCAAACATACGAAAATTGTCTATGTAGACTGAAGCTACTATTGTTTTGAAGATTTGGTACCGTGTGTGACACAAATGAAAGGTTTGGACAAAATCTATAACTAACCGAAAGGCTTGGTACCTTGATTGCAAATTTTTCTTAAATTAATTATAAAAAATTAAATAAATAAGTAAAAGTAAAATTTTGTCGTGAACAAGCTTATTTTGAGTTCGAAATGACGAGTTCTTGAGTGATTTTAATGGATTTTAAGTTAGCAATTTTTCATCTATACTCAAATCGATTTCTAATTTTGTTGACTAAACTAACACATTTAATCCGATTCTCATAACACTTATCATTAGTGAATACAATATACAAAAATGGTTTAACCCTATATTAATACAATGGGAGCTTTTCTACTCTCATGATTTGTCACAACATATATTAAGAATAAGATATTTATGCGAACTTTAGCCAAACCTTTCATTTTTACCATCAGAGATACCAAACCTTTAAAGAAAATTGCAGTTCCAGTTCAAATTGATAGAAATCGTTACTTTTTTGTTAGTTGACCAAATATCAAAGGTTTGACCAATGCTGATTAATTTTTAAAGGGCAAAAGAATAATTTTACATTTTCTCCATATAACCCCAACCCAACACAAACCAAAACCCCCAAAATGCCGACACCACCACTCAGATCACAACTTCAACGCCATCTTACCCATCACCACCACCACCACCACACAACGTTGCCTTTACATAATCATACACAAAATCAGAGCTTTCAGAGCTTTGCAAACGCTTGGCTACCTAGCTTGAATAGATCTAGAACCTGCATGATTAAATTGACTCTGGTCAATTCAACCCAGTAGCACTAACAATCCTTAGCCTCAAGGCAAGGTGAAGAAATTATTAGTTAACAAATGGCTTGGAGCCCCAGTTGAACCCAATAAGGATCCAAAGAAACTTTGCAATGGATTTCTTAATAATGGAAATTTAGAAGTGAGTTCAATTGATTACGAGGGTATGTTAAAAGAATGCAGGCATATTTTGACGAAATTGATAAGCATAAGAACGGGTGGATATTTAACAAGCATGTTGATGTGGCTGCTTTGGGCCTTCACTATTATCATCAAATGTACACCTAATTACAATTGTTGGCGTTGCAGGCTAGTTGTCAACTAAAATTGTAGGAATAATTCTATTTGTACATAATTTAGGTTACATAATGGTGTCCATACACACATGGATGGGGTCCACTCGAATATTTTATTCAAGCGGACCTCACCCCATGTGAGTGTATGGACACCCTTATGTACACCAAGCATCGCTCAAATTGTAGAGCTCAACGATTTTATTAAAAAATAAATAAAAAATCGGGTCAGCTCAATTCGCTAAGGCCTGAGACGAAAGCTTGAGTCGAGCTTAAATTTTTTGACTGAGCAAAAACTCGATTTGGCTCGAGCCAAAAAAATCCGAACCACTTTTACTTGAGTCATGCCCGAGCTTCGTGTTACGACTCGAATTGAAGCTCAACTTGTCCCGGCTCATTAACATTCCTATGTACACTCATTGTTTTCAATTATCAATCGTCTTGTGAAACATTAATTTTGCAGCCAACCAACACCATCCACCTAACTAGATGACATTAACTGGACAATTTAGCCATGACTAGACCCTGCCAGCTCCATTGATAAGTTCCCAATTTTTGACTTTCAAATAAGGTTCTCTCTTTTGAACTTTCTACATTGGCTTTATTTATTTATTTCTTTCTTTCCAAAAAATCCTTTTTTTAGATATTATAAGTTACTAGATTTTTAAAATACTGGTCATGTACTTTGTATGCATATCATTCTAAGTGAAATTACAGTAAAAAATAAGAAGTTAAATTCGCCTCTAATATTATAAGTTATTACGTGTTAAACATCACCTGAGTTTATTGTAAATGAATTGGGTATACATAAATCTTCTAAACGTATTTAACATAAATGTCACACATTTATAATAATATGAATCAACACAAAAGTTCATAGTGTACATATGATATTGAATTGAATAAGATTAAAGGAAAAAAATCTTAGAAAAACTTTATTTGCTATCTTATGTTATCTAGTACACTAAACACTCTAATATAATTTAATTATTCAAAAATATATTTCGAAAACGCTTGTACATACCCAGGTTGACAGATAAATTAAATTGGACAAATAATTTTTTTTTTTTATAACCACAAAACTTTTACACAAGAGTTGTACCAAAATAAAATAAAGGTAAGTAGATACGGGTCTGGTCGGTGGTCACATGAACATGAGTCCATAGCCCCTACAAGTTGTAGAGAAATGGACCCTTGGTGGGCCTATAATCACGTGACCCGAAAAGATATTCAAAATCGGAGCTCCGAATATAGTTTTGTTTGTACTTCGATGGAAAGGAAACTCCCTTTATACTCGTCGAATAAATATGGGCGAATATTCCGTAGTCTTGTTATAACGTGCATAGTGAAAAATAATTGAATTATGAGTGTTTGATGCACATTTTTTATGAGAGAATACATTTTTTTTGTGTGATATGATGGTGAATATGTTGTTGAAAAAAAAAGGAAAAATTATTGATGCGATGAAAAATATTATTTTATTGAAAAATGTTTGATTACAAATGAGTAGAAGAATGAAATGAAAAATAAGAATGTAGCTCAAATAGGTGCATATCTTTTATGCTATAGTCCTTAATTGAATTATCGTTTAAAAGATTTGATCAATACTGATTCAAACAAGTCAAAATTGTATTATTTACAATACGCTTCACAAGAACATGGAAAGTCAGATTTCCAAGATAACAACATCAACGGAAGTAGTGGTGGCAATCGAGCCGAGTGGCTTATCGCTTTGACCGCTCGACTCGTATTGTAGCTGTTCACGAGCCGCTCGGACTCATCAAAAAACGAGCCCGAGCACGAGTCGAGCAGGCCAGCTCGACAGGCTCGGCTCGTTTTTTACGAGGAGCTTGTCTAATCTTTTTTAGAAGGATAACTAAAAAAAAAATAAAATCAAAAAAGGCGAACCCGAGCCGAGTAGCTCGGCTCGACTCGCTACAGTACGAGTTCGCCCACGAGCAACGAGCCGAGCAGGAGCTCGGCTCGTTTTATAACAAGCCACGAGCTCGAGCTCGTGGGCAACGAGCCTAGCTGAGCCGTCCCGGCTCGGCTTCTTTGCCAACTCTAAACGGAAGAAAAATGATGAGTAGTCGACTTCTATCCGTTATGTCTTTGACTTTAGAATGGAAAAATTCCCGAGACAACGTTTAATTAAGTTAGATGAGTAATGTTGTCTATATTTATTGTCTATTACACATCTTTTAACCAATAAAAAATTCTTGATAAGTTTGATACGTAAAAATGGGTTGCATTTAATAATATGTGATCAAAAGTTTATTTTTCCCCATATTTATCCATTCAACAATACCGAACATGAGCGGAAAGGAAAGTATTATTCAACATTCAATGACACAATCATTGGACATAATTTAGAGTCTTTCCTTAAACAACAAAATTCTCTCAGGATGTAGGAAAACAAGTCAGAGAGAAAAAAAAAAAAATCAAAACTTTTTACAAATTTAACCCAGAAAATATTTACATGAGTTTTCTTGGGGTTAGGGACTTCAAGTCGCTATAAAAGTACAACACCCAAATAGTTAGAAAATATTGAGAATTTAAAAAAAAAAATATATATATATATAGACCAAACTTCTATGAAGAAAGATGTTAAAAAAAGAGAAGCAGACAACAATTCGGCAGCTTCATCTTGATCATCTTTCTTCAAACAACAACAAATGTGGATTACGAGTCATGTCATAAGATTTGACTAAGTTTTCGCACTGATTGACCGTCAACCTATCACAACCCGAGTTATATAGCAGGGGCTTGAGACCGACTATGGAAAATATAGCCCAAATTATCTGATCATCGACGTTAGAGAACGAAAAACGACTTCTTCACAAGGGATAGTGAGTCCCATATCATGATCAAATCCAAATTCTTCTTCTGCACGTTGAAGAAGACACTGAAACTCAGGATGAGTCAAAAATGAAATAGGAACAATATATCTGCTTCTATATTCTCCAACATAGACAGCAAAATGTCCTTTAGGGACATCAAGTGGAAGATCATTTTCGTCATACCCATTTTTCTTGCCTAAACTTGAACATCTTTTGAGGATTTGCTTCAAGCCTGCTGCTTGTGACAGTTTGTTTGGTTTTCTAATTGCCATTTTTTGAGTTTTATGGCAAGAAATGGATAAATGAGTTTGAATGGAAATGGAATGGAGGTGGAGATGAGGATTGAGGGGTGTGTGAAGGGGTATTTATCAAAGTTTTAGGGTCAAATTGCATTATCCATCCTTGACGTATCGTATTGGTAATAAGTTGGCTCTCAACATTTTACTATTAGTTATGAAACTATTTAAATTTTCGTTTAACTATGACTTACCCTCATAAAAGAATGTCATAGTTCAAATTTCTAAGCATCCCAAGATGTGAAACAAAACATAGTTTCATAAAATAAGATATAAGATGACAATGTGACAATTTAATTTATATTTGGATAGTGTTCGAGACTGATTGTGCCATAATGAAAGGTTTATGACCAACTTGCTAAAAGAGAAACTGGTTGGAGCAAGTGGTGAAATTTTCTAAGTTTTTAGAGAGGGGGGTTTTGGGTGGGGGTGGTGGGGTGGTTGGGTCAAAGGATAGACCATAGGGGGTGTTTAATTGTTGCAAGGACAGTGTGGGGATCAGTACCTATAGGCTGTACTAATGCATGTTGGCCCTCCTAATGACAATATATATGAATTGCCCCAATCAGCTCCTTTTTATTTTATTTTATGTTTTTAATAACCTAAGTTTGCTTCTTGTTATGTTTTTCAAATAGTTTGACTAAGCCTGGAAATTTTATTACAAGTCAATTAAGCAAGTTCTAAAATAACCTCTTTTGAAATTTATCAAAGTCGAAAATAATCGAGTTTTTCATTTCCACACTAAGATAATAATTAGTTTCAGTAACATTTTTTTACTTAAAATAAAAAATAACACATACATAAACGTTTATCTAAAACTCAACCTAACGACAATAAAGTAACTTTTTTTTCGTAATAAATCAATACATGAACTTTTTGTTAGTCTATTCTACAAGTAAGATCTTAATAACTTCAACAAATCATGTTAATTCTAGTCAGCTTATCTTTATCCTAACTTATTATGTTGAGATCACATCATTACAATAAAAAATAACTTCTTTATCCCTAACCAAATATATGGTCTTTTCTAGCTTATCTGCATTATTAGTTGAGCGCCAATTTGACGCACATTTTTTCTGAAAAAGTAGAAAAAATTCAACCGTAGCTACAGTAAAATGGAAGACAAGTACTGCAAAATGAGATCAAAAGTCTATGCCAAAATGTGTAAAATGTCCGAAAAGCCCTCATAATTGGGAAAGTGTCCATCTTGCATAATTGAAGGAGGGCAATATGGTCATTGATACAACCCTGCATGGCTGAGATTTGCAGTACTTGTCTTCCATTTTACTGTAGCTAACGGTTGAATTTTTACTACTTTTTCAGAAAAAATGTGCGTCAAACTAACGCTGAATTCAAAATAACTATACAAATTCATATTTACCCTAACTGTATACTTCTATCAACATATAATCATCAGATCCTGATTGTATACTTGTATCAACATCAAGCACAGAATCCTCTTTATGTTGTAGGAGAAATAAATTCTCCTCCTCATTCTAGCCTAAAACTTACCTTTCATGAATTGAAATCAATTCAAATTTCCAACATTATGTTTTCTACTGTACTTGTTTCCATTTCCAACATTCTGTCTCAGTTCAAAAACTCTTCTTTTTCAACTCACCAATTTTAATTTAAAAAAAAAAAAAAAAACTCAATGGGATTGATTCATGGTCAAAGTATAGCTACTCATGGATGGCGTTAATTTGTTGACCTTCAAATTTGGTGCGATCTAACTGTCAAAAAATTCCGACTCCTCTTCCGTCCACATATATGTTACCTACACATTAGGACACAAGTATTAGAGTATGCGTGACTATAGCTCCGATGGGATGTGACAGTTGTGGGCACTCCGACGTTCAAGTCAGAAGGTTGAAAGTAATTTTTATAGTGGAATAGACAATAATGAAAATGCAAGTGCTGAATTTAAGAGAAAATTATCAAAATTGAGGGTAATATTTCATTCCATTTTTCATTACCTTTGATGTCAATTGGATGCTTGATACATGGCCTCATCCTAATGGCTCACTGGTCTAACTCCCTTAATTCAATCCATAGCCGAGGTCCATTCAACAAGTTGTATATGCATGTTCTAAGGCTGAGAAAACCATCCAAGTAAACCAAAGATTTAGCATCAATACGGAAATTGTCTTCTCCTTTAGGTTTATTCACAAATATACCTTTAGTCCTTGACAGTACACACCATCCCCACAATCTTCACAGCCATACACATATCCATCAAAGAAAGTGATATTAATACCTGCAACCCATTTGAGCTCGTTCTAAATATTCGTTTTGGCTTATTTGGTAAAATAAACTGTACAATATTCAACGGTATTAACACAAAGAAATCACTATAGTGCCAAATACTTAACTCATGTTCAACTCCCTTTAAAATAAAACAATTTATTTCTCGTACTCTTTTCAATCATACATTTACAATGTTTTGCACGTAAATCTAAATCTTTTTTCTGATATTTTAGTCACATTCTCCAAAAAATAACTATTCAAAACATCATTTTTACACAATAATGGCCATCAAACATAGGCTCAATATTGCATGGTAAAGACTTCATTTGAGCGTATACAAAGTTGGAGGATGAGTGGTCTTTTTCTTTCAAAATATTGCTACGTAGCTTGTGTTGAATTGTATCCACTACTCAAATTTTTATATTAGCAATTAAGGATGAACACAATTATGTTTTAAGTCAAACTAAATGGATAAAGAACCTATTCTTTTTATAAAATAGTTGATATTTTATTAAACACATAGAAACCGAATCGATTCAGTCCAGTTTCTTACTATTTGAAAGAGTTTTATCCCAAGTCTAGTGTCAATCTCAAAATAATCTCGAGTAATATATCACAAAGAGCCTTGGTTCAATTTTTTTGTTGGGTTTCGGGCTCCTCCCTTTCTTCTAATATCCATATTTCTACAGCAAATTAGCTAAATTTGAACCAGCATTGATTTTTCTCATACGTAAGGGCTATGGTCTTGCGACATTCCCATGTTCAATAAATAAAGTTGGCTAAGAATTGACTAATCAAAGGGACAAAGTGGCCCCTCAATTCTCATCAATATTGAGCAGAAAGCTACATAATCAACTTTATTTCCCTTTTTCGATGGTGACTACATATGTATCCCATGTTACTCTCCCCCTCAAACTTCAAATCACACAAATCTTGAAAGCCAAGGTGCGAAAGTAGAAAAACTACTAAAAATTTAGCCCCATTCATAACAAATTTAAGATCGATCACATATATTTTTTCTCTATTCCATTCGGTTCAAACTACTAGATCTAATGGAACCAGATCCTTTACTTTGACCACTTCCCCTCTATTTTAGTGGCTCAATTTACCAGATCTAGGGAAGGTTTTGCAATTATATTGGATCAAACATGATATTAAATACAAAAAAAATTAATTTTTTTATGGATTTAAAAATAAGAAAAATCTGTCAAAGAAAGCTGGGCCTACAACTTCACTTTTTCTTGCTAAAGTTTCTTTAGATACAGGCTCGAGAGAGACTGCCCACACAGGCCACAGGTCCCTACAGCCGCCCATGGCACGACCATGCGAGGCTTGGCTGCCCAACATATATTGACACCTCTAGTAGCAGAGAGTTTAACATTGACGAAGGAACTACTGTCATGTCAAAACACACAGACATGGGTACTTTACTCAGACAAAAGAAGTTACTCAGCAGACATTGCAGGACACTTGAGCTGGAGCACAAGAAGCCTGGATTTCCAATATGCATATACTTCAAAGATAGAAAAATAATTTCTACACATAAAACATCTTTGAAACAAGAGAATGTGCAGATTTACATCACATGGCCCACAAAATAAATTGACAGATTTAAGGATAAGGATGCAGACCTGGTATGCTCCAATACAAAGGTACAAGCTAGCAAAAACCAAAGAAAAATGAGAACAGTGGTAACATGTATCAGGGGCAGAGGTAGAACATAAAAGTTAGGGGGCACAATCGAACTTGAAAAGAAGTTGGGAGAAATTTTACACTCGAAAATTTACGTCCAAAAAAAATCATACCTCATGTAATTTTGTATCCGAAAATTTACATTGGATATGACATTTTCAGATGTAAAATTTCTCGAGTTTTTTATGACATATTCCATATAAAGTTCCCTAAT
>CAIGRQ010302375.1:0-11946 GCA_903798375.1 Fraxinus sp. D2006-0159
ATTGATCCACTGATTCTTGATAATTCTTCAAAAAGAGTCCTTTACGCTCAATTGAATACATATTCAAATAATTATCAAACCATTAAAATAAATACGGGCCATATTAAATTCCTATGTAAGTGAGATTATGATGATCTTTATTAACATTTTTGTCAGTATGATTATGTTATTCTACTCAGTTTTAGTGTGTGATATTGAGCTCATGTCCTATGTTATACTTTGTTTTTACTCAATTATACAATTTAAAGGTTTATGATTGATATAGGATGATGTTGGTCGATGCATCAATCATAATTTATAAAAGACGATCAACTTTACGCTTTAAAAAAAATCATGCTACAGTGTCAGAATATTTGACATAATACCATATGAGTCTATCATTGGATTGTTCAAGACAATCATTTTTTTTCCCCCATCAAATCACCTTCGTCATCAAAGATTCTCAATCATTTTTTCTATCAAATCACCTCTCGACTTCTGACATTATTCTTCTGGCAAAGTGGTTTAACCTTTATTTTAAATATTGGGTCCCTACCAAATGGAAAATTTCATTTGTACAGAACTATTCCTTCGGTTAAAATGACAGATTACTCACATGGGGGTGGGCCCCATGTGAATAAAATATTATTATAAAAAATGGGGCCCACCCCCATGTGTCTATTCTGGTTTTTTTACAGAAACAAAATTTCTGTAACTACAGCTTTGTTCCTACCAAATAGAGCTTATGACCAAGGCACATATAAAGATGGTGATTATACTAATAGCATTTGTGCTACACAAACATGTTCAAAAATAGGGGAACATAATTCGACACATGATTAGACAGTTTAAAAATAAGAAACACAACATCTAATTATTATTTGCTACACCACCCTATATATAGGCCCCGTTCAATGGGAATTAAAATACAATTAAAATTAAAAATATAGTCGTTATTGAGTCTCACTCGTCTAACAAAAATCAACAATAATGATTAATTTTTCAATTTTAATCCGATTTTAATCTCTACCGAACGAGCCCATAGTCATTGAACTTGTCCAAATAGCATTATTCATACTAGGAGTTCTCTAGGCCCTTTCATGTACATGTCATTAGGGATGTCAACGAGTCGAGTCGAGCCACGAACCGAAACTTTTTGCTTGGGCTCGGCTCGATTAAAAATACTTTAGATTTTTTTTTGGTCCAAATTGAGCCAAGCAAAAGTTCAGCCAAAAAAATTTTTTTTTTTTAAAAAAAGATTCATGACAAATCTAATTTTTTTAAAAAAAAAATTAAAATTTTTGCAATTTATACGTATTATAAATAATAACTAAATATTAACATATAAAAAAATCACATCTAAAATTTAAAGAAACAAATTTTAAAAAAAAAAAAAAGAAATCGGAGAAGGTTTTTTTTTTTTTTTTCTTTGAAGGCTCACAAGCCGAGCCGACTCGAGCCAACTCCCCAAAATGGGGCTCGACCCGAGCCACGAGTAGACCGAGCTCGGCCTTTTTTTTCGTGCCGAGCCTAAACCATTCAAGCCAACGAGCCATTTTGCCATCCCTACATTTCATTCTCATATTAGAGGCCATTATGGTAATTTGAAAACACTCTACGAAACTCTTGATGAAGTTATAATTACAATCATAGTTTTCTCTAGCCCCTTTCGCGTACATGTCATTGTCATATTAGAGGCCGTTATGGTAAATTTGAAAACGTTCTACAAAACTCTTGATGAAGTTATAATTACATAAAGTCATTCAATTAGAAGTACTTTTGACTAATTATAAACAGATATACAAGTGCCAAACGGGAGCTTAAACCATTAAAGTAGGATCAAGTCAATTGACTCGTCTGTAGTCTCTGCTTGAACGTAAAGTAACAAAAGCAACAGACAGAACAGAACCCTCAAAATTTGTATCCATCTATGCAAATATGACACCTTTCCTTTCCCCAGAATGCATCTCTGGTGCTGCTCTTAGGCATGTTTTGCATACTGTGAACATGCTATAAAAGGAGAACCTGGTCTATGGTTTTGTTAATGCTTCTATGGAGAACTTGAAAGCACAATAAGATGGGCAAATATTTAAGCAATTCTACCATTCATCAAAGTCGAAAAGAACAATGTCAACAGAAAAAGGAGGGGAAAAAAAATACAAAAAAGATCCACATGGCTAGGAAAAGCCATTGCACGTTAAGAGAAGTAAACAAGAAGCGTTAGTAATTGAGTATGAAAAGAACCCAGTAAGCTCAACCAGCTTTACTCATCAAACTCGTGCATATGATCTAATAAATAGTTTGCCGCGAGCTCCTCATTCTTGTTGCAAGCAAAAAATACTTCCAATACCAAATCTCGATCAAAACCCATTGCTTCAAGCTGCAAATCAAATTTCCAGCCGGTTACAAGCAGAACATGATGCGACTATGATAATTTATTTGTTATAGAAGGATAGTAAATGATTTGAAAATGATTTTCACTAACAATAAGCAAAATATAGAATGCTCCATCTTCTGATTTGAAGCTGTTGATACTTGAGGGTAAAGATCACATGGCCATTTTCTAAGTTCTGGTTCTATCATGGTTTTGATGGATCTCAAGGATTTCAACCAAAAAGACAAATAATCATTTCTTTTTAACGAGGATCCATTATGGAAAATACTCGGAAAGCCTGACTCATCGACTCATGCATTATTTTTCTGTGCAGATCTTCTCACTAAAATAATACCTTCATCAAGAATCTCAGGAGCTGGTAACATGGGGGATGCACAGATACTCTCACGTCGGAGATTAGTGGGCCAAATAACAAAGAATTAACAAGTCTAACTGCAAAAAAGCAGGCTTCAAGACACAGATTAGTGGACCAAATGTCATGTAAGAAGCCTTGCTGAAGATTAGGGTTTTAAAATATGTCAACATATCAGAATGTATTTTGAGCTATTCACTTTCCTTCCTATTGAAGAAAAGACCTTCAGAATGATGGTAGTAGAGTAGTCAATCCAATCTTGCACACGGGCGGATAGAAATGCCCATAGATGAGGTCGGCGAGGGTAGCTTGCTAGCAAAAGTATTATGCAACAGTATTATTCACTAGTGTCACGTGACTAGAAATGTCAATTAACTCATCACTAAATAGTATTATGCTATATTAACGTACTTTTTACATATGAATACTACACTCGGAGAAGAAATCGTAATTATAATCATCACAAACATGGCGACTAAAGCTCTATGGCAATTGCGAGACTCCTATTGTCATTCACTACTTGTAAATTACCACTCCCAATTTGGATAGGAATAGCATTAAAAGCTTCCTACAAATTTGAATTGACAAACTATAATTGCATGCTTACAAGGTGTGTATCATTCAGATCTTAAGAGTACAATATTTGCCAAAATCGAGATCCAACAACTAAGCCTATGTTTGGTTCATGTTTATAAACTCTCTATAAATACTCCATTTTTTAGTTTTTATACACACACATCGAGCAACCACAGGTACTACCACACGCTTATCCACCACTTAATTTCTATCTATTTATAATTTAAACAATATATGAACACCTCACAAACATGATTTAAAACTATGTGATATGAGCTGTTAAAAATGCATTATCTCAAAGTTAAGGATCAAGGTACCAGGAACTTCAAATTTATTCTATCAGCATAGACAACAGTAAAAGTGAAACCCAGTAGGAACGGTTGATGAAAATGATTATGTAATGAACTGAAATTTTACGTATTCATCATTAATTAAACTACATAGGATAATGAAGAACTTACACGGTCAATTGCCTCCCGCTCTTCCGGTGTCACAGAAACAGTCTGTGGCATTGCTTCAGCAAGCTGCCCTAATATGTTCCTAAATCATTATTGAAATTATGTCATCAGTCACGAGAAGAAGCAAAAAGAATTAAGGATGGAACACAGATCTAGAAGAACAAGAACAAAAAGGCATATAACCAAATCAAAGTTGCAGTGTTAACCAAGATAGAGGTAAAACTACTGGTAGAATTTCTCACCCTTCCCCTTCAACTGGTTCATTTATTAGGCGTAGGAAATCAGCCTGATGCTCTTGAATCAACCGCACTAATTGTGGATTTTGCTTCCCCAGCTCTTGAAGCATAGGCTGCAGGTCCCAAGAATGATATCATTACAAGGAAAAAAAAAAAGAATTACCATCTATGAATTGAAACACTGTATTTGATATGCAAGATCAGTACCTGCAAGATTTGTGGATTTGCTTGCACCATGGCCCGCAGCGCTTGGAACTGGAAAGAGATGGAGGAGGAGAAAGGATAAAAAAATAAATAATAATAAACGTATTTTTTGTTAACAAAATATTGTGTTTCGTATGAAAAGCATTTTCTGTACCTGTTGACTATTTCGAAGAAAATCTAAGGTTCCAGCACCACTTGCATTTGGGCCCAAATTTGGAAGGCCCTGGCACCAGGAAGATTAAATCAATTAGGAGTAATTTCTTTTATTCTTTCATGAAAGATCAAATTATATTAAGGAACATTTCCAACCTGTGGAAAAAGGTCTAAAGGATTAGCATTGGGCCCAGTGGATGGTACTGCAGGCTGTGTAGTCTGAGTCAAAGAATTCACAGGCTGCCCACTTGCAGGAGGTTGAGCTGCTGGAGGTTGGTCCGCAGGAGGAACTTCTGCTTGGTCAGGAATACCCTGAAATAGAACTCTTCCCCTAGGTTACAAAAGATGGAATTAAAAGTAAACAAGAATAGAAATTCCAGATCTCGACAAACAAAGCAAGAAACCAGAGTATAAGAATTTGTCTATGCAGTTCATGCAGTCAAATTTTTCATTCGGGCAAAAGGAAAGTGTGATCACCAAAAAGGTAAAATATGGGTAAGATGAAGAACCCTTGAAAGAAGACTCACAGAATACAGGTACTCAACAGCCCTCTCTGGATTGTTATATGCAGCACGTAGAGCACGAACAACTGTCTCTCTATCCCAACTTCCTCCACCCATATCAAGAATTTCTTGAACAGTAGTCTCCAAGTTACTTCCAGCAACAAGATTTGACGCTGCTTGACCGTAGACATCTGTAACTGAACTGTTTCAAACAAAAATAAACAAATCAATACTAAATTGTTCAAGAACATTCTAAATGATGTCTTCAAGAACACATGTACTCACGAAACAGAAAGAGGAGCAGGAGCAGGAGCAGGAGCTGGAGCTGGAGCAGGAGCAGATTGTGGACTGTTTCCAATAGAAACGGAAAAAGTTAAACTAAAATCAGCAAAGAACCTGCATAGCTCAAAACCATAGCACAGAGTTGGAACTCACGGGACCACTGTTGATGCAGGAAGCTGAGGTGCCGTTACAGGCTGCGTGGGCAGGGCTGTATTATATGCAGGTTGGGTCTGAATAGACGACAAAAATTATCAATCATCCCCACTAATCAAATGGCATGCAAGCCAAACTTCATATAAGCATATACATGTACAACAACTTCTCCCTTTGTTGTAATGGTGCATAAAGAAATGCAAGCCTTTATCCAGCTCATGGATTTGGCACATTAGTAAGATTTAAGGGACTATATTTGTACAGGAAGCATTTTGAGGACATAAATGAAATGAGTTTTGCGAGTCCTCCAAGGGCTTCAGTAATATCCCAATGCTTAACGCAAGCAGAGAGACAAAGCAGACATAACTCACTCCTAATCATGTTTTATTTCTGAGTTCCCAAGGTGACATGACTATATTTTAAATGTTAGCAACAACAGTAAATACGAGTGTACAAAGTCACTATAACAAATGACAGCCAACATAGAATAAATCTATCATAAAGAATTGAATCCAAAATTAGGTTCACTTCATAACCTCAGTAACATGCAAATACATGTAACTTTGAAAACGTTACCAGAAAAAATAATCATTTAATTAAGTATATACTATTTAAATATAGGGCAGCATAATATCTCGGGTAACCCTTTATTCCCATGGTGGGGCAGCTATTTACCAATTTTAATATAACTTTTGATGGGATTTCTGTTCTTGTCAGAGGAAAGTAGGGTAGGAAGACGTCAGCAGGAGGGAGTTTGTACTGAATTCAAAGTCAACGAGGATGTGAATATAAAAATCTGCAAATTTGGGGGCAGATGCTCCTAGCTTGGCCCCTCTAGATCAGCATTTGCATATATGGTTGAATGAGCGTAAAGATGAACATTATAATTAACAAACTAAAAGCAAAAGACATTAAGATTGCTAAAGAGCATGTGATTGTATGCATATAATATTTACTTAATCTGTATCCATCCGTTTCCCAAACTAATGATATAAACAAAATAAAATTTAAATTTTGAAATAATTATGAGCCCCATTTTTTGGGAAATTTGAGCCCCATTTTAACAAAAAAATGAGTTTTGTAATAGCGAGTTATTGGAGATTGTGTGTTCAAAAGTAGGAAATCTTTTTGGATTAAGATTTAAATTATTTTATTGAAAGAATGTGTAGTTGACAATGAGTTTGATGAAAAACGAGTTTTTAGATAATGATGGTCAGACGGGAGCTAGATATTGTAATATTCATTTTTTTTGGAGAATATGTGGTTAAAAGTAGGGAAAGATTTTGGATTTACATGTAAATTTATTTTATTGGGAGAATGTGTAATTGAAAATGAATTTGGGGAAAAATGACTTTTTAAAGAATGGGGCTCAAACAGGAGCTGAAAGACATGCTAACACCATACTACCAAAATAGCATGCATTATTGAGTTAGATGCACTCACGGTGCTCGAAGGAGCAGCAGATGCAGTTGAAGCTGCACTTGATGAAGCCTTGTTCTGCAATAGTTGAACAGTGCAAACATAATGAGTAGCGGAATTCAATGCTGTGACTACAGAAATGCAATTGATACTTTTTTTCATTATATTTAATAAAGCTAAGTGAAATGCAGACACAGCCCCAATAATTTGGCAATAGGTACCTTGCTCAACATAATGACAATAAAACTTTTTTCAGCAACTTTGTTCTCCTCCAGCGTGGTCTCATCTTTAAGAACTTTCCCCTGATGAATAAGCATCTGCTGAGTAGCAGGATAGACATCTGAACTCTGACATGTTTCTATATTCTTCTTCACATCTGCTACCTATTGAACCACCAAGGATAGATCAAATTAACAGATAACCAATCAGTTGAACACACACGTTTATGAGGCTGTGGCAGGCTGTGAGTCACTATTCCCATTGCAAATACTTGACCCTCGACTATCATTTAAAGTACAAGGAGCTCAGAATTAAGGAAAAATTACATAAAATGCAAAATATAAAGAATAAAATGAACATATTCTCAAAACCGTGTTTAGCGGATCAAATAATATAGCATGATGAGTATTAGTTAAATGAGATATAGTGGAGCTGATGTTCACCAGCACAGAAATGTTGATTCAGCCCCTTACTCAATTATTACACTTGTCTTCAGTAAAAGTAGATAGATTTCTGTTAAAAAATCGTCTGTCCTAACAAAGAAATGCTTGTTCCTGCAAAGCAGCTCCCTTTATGAACTAGTATAAAGTTAAAGACAATTTTAATCGATAGATTATATCGATGGTACATATGGATTAAGAAGAATGAACAATTTAAACGCAGTCCTAACAAAGAAATGCTTGTTCCTGCTTTCCTGTTTCTGAAAAACAGGTTGAAGAGGACTGAGAGCAGTGGGATCTGTATCAGTAACACTTTTTGCTGGGCAATTATGGTAAAAGTGTAAGTGCCAATTACCACCTGTTCTTTTTCTCTCTCCACTTCGCTTCCTTCCACTCTGACTTCAATTAACATAAAAAACTAAAATTTTAATTTCACTCCTAAACACGAAATTTAACTGACTGTCAGCAGTATCAAAAGAATAAACATAATTTGATGGAAAGTTCCGCTAGAAATAGCACGTGACAACACCACCATAAATTGAAAATCAATAATGACACTGAAAAATTCAACGCAATAGGCCATTAGGGAAGAAGAAATAGAATCGAATTTCAAGACTAAAACGGTGATAATTACAGAAACAAAACCGGAAATGACATTAGAAAACCTAGAATCCGAAAAACGATAACAATGCCAAAACCCTAATTATGCTCTAATCACTCGAAATTTAAGAAATAATTCAGCTCAACATATTCTCACACACTTTATCACATGATATAAGATATATATGCATAGAGAGAGCGTTAGAGAGAGAGAGAGAGAGAGAGAGAAGTGGCTGTACGGTGTCTTCGGGTTTCACTTCGATCTCGAAGTGCGTGCCTTTTAGGGTTTTCACGAAAATCTTCATCTTCTGGCTTTTAATTTCTGTTCACGTACGACCGTCGGAAAACGACGTCGCTTGATTCAGTCGCCGCAGGCGATGTATGTGTATGGGGGGATATTGGAGAGACAGATTCTGAGAGAGAAATATCACAGGGCTCGGATTGGAAAGTGGAAGGTTATGCGAGTTAATTGATTTAACACACGCTAAATTTTGCATAATTTCACGTCTTTACGTTTTAATAATTGTACTTGATTTATCCTCTTTATCCAATTGACTTTGTAAAGTTGCACTCCATTATTCACTACTAATTTCTACGAATAATATATTGCACATGTGGCAAATTAAATCAGTCCAACTCATAAATAAAATGCCACATAATTTTCTCCATAGCCCAAACACGACTTAAACAATTTTGAAGCGTGACCTCCATCCCAAGCTCTCAAATTTGAAATTCTCAAACCCTCGTGGACCCTAACTCACAAATTGAAATTGATCCAAAATCGATAGTTCGCATATCGTGAAAGTTGAAACTGTTGACATGGAGAGAACTAACGGAAATAATTCCCAAAAAAAGTATGTTTTTTTAAATATCACTTGGTTTTTGTCGCAAGTGATTTTTTTGTTGTTCTAGTTTAGTTGTTCATGTTTCTGAGTAATATATTGAAGTGCAACCAATGTTGTTCATGGCTCCAATTTGTTCCATTTTTCCAGTTTCTCTGTTTATGGCTCCAATATAGTATGTTCCTCCATTTGTTCTTAGTTTGGAAGTTGTTGTTGGATTAAATACAACAAATGGAAGGTATTGCATTCTCTACGTACAAATGGAAGGCATTGCATTCTATTGTACATTTCGTGAAGTTTAAAATGCATTTTGATGTGTACGATAATGATGTTATAACTATTGTATGGAAGATCGAGAAATCAAGGTCTAACGACTAAAGCAATCATGCAATGTTTCTTCTGCATCATAATTCAGAGATTGGACCATTATCATGGTGGAAGATTGAAATCTTGTTTCTTTTATACTATATATATGTATTAAAAAGTGCAATCTTTTACTTTTTATGTGGTAGATTGATAGGATTTTATTGATTTGTTTTTGCTTTTTTGGTATGATATAATCATTTTCGGAGGTTATATTAATAAGTTCCAATTGGTGTTTCGTTTTATTTAAAATAGTTGATTTTTAAGCCCCTATTTGGACGCCATTCTTTGAAAATAAAACTTAATAATTCGACCGTTATACAGTGAGCTGGCCTCACTTTGGCAACCATATTTGATAGTGTTATCTGTATCAATTAAAAAATTTGGTGAAAAGAACATAATGCCCATAACTTGTTACATTTAGTTTTCATAAATTGGACAATTTTCAAATTAAAAAAGGACGGTTGCCATTCATTTTTCAAATATTGCGGCGGAATCACTGTTCACTTTACTGTTGCAACGATTATATTTTTTTTTATTAAAATATGGAATTAATGGCTCCCAAACAGGCTGTAAATCATATTTGTTGCAATTTCCTCAATATGCTATAAAAGGTATTGATTGATTTTTATTTTTTCAAAGGTATGAGTGCACTGTCTGGGATAATTTGGCTCATGATAAAGGTGTTTATGTCTCTGAGCGATGGTTGGTTAGGTTTGTTTACATAGTTCCTCCGATACTTTTTTGATGTGATTACAACTTCAAATGTGCAGTCTTTGTCGTCTGCTTATGAAGACTCTTCTAACTTCATATCAAATGTTGACATATGCCACATAAGATTTTCTTTAGAATTTGTTGTGGTTTGTAAGCATAGAGGAGAATGGCTTCAAATAATATGGAAGGTCACAAGGTTGTTAAAGTGGAAATTCCCAACATAGAACATGTGCCCGGTTCCAAGTATTTTTATGGTTGATGGGGATTAAAATTAGTTTTTTAGTAGATTGTGATAAAAGTTTTTGAAATGTGTGGTTAAAAAGTTGTGGAACCCATAAAAGATGTGGTTAATATTGATTGTTTGACTTTGACTTGGATTAAAATCAGTTTTTAATCCGAACCAAACAGGGGCTGAAAATACCATTCGGATAAAAAAATTGTCACATTTCCCAAGCTTGAAGCAAAGATGCGAGCTAAAGGGCTATGTCCCCTAAAGATAGAGAATGTCGAGATATGGATATCGAAGATAGTTTGCTCTTGGCAAATGAAAATTATGAAATTCCTTTTTATGAGAAGGAAGAATGGATCACAGTTCGAAAATGGAAATATGAAAAATTAGTGAATGTATAGAACTTATGTACTTGACAATAAAAAATAGCTTTAAATTTCATGCTTATGTAATAAGAACTAGACCTTTCCTTGTGAATTGTTTTTATGTGTTTTACTGATGCAAACATTTCGACATTTTATGTATCTTGCACACCTTTATTTTCACAATTAGGTTGATGTCATGTGGTTCATGTTACTGCAAAGTTTGTGAATGAGAAACCATAGACAAATTTGATAGCAAATGGAACATGCTCCACTCAAATGTATTGTCACAAACATGTCCTGCCAACAAAATTATTATAGCACAACACTTCATCAAACCAGCACAAAATCAACAAAAAATGATATTTATAAGCAAATTCAGAAGATTAAACCAGCACTATGTGTTAATGCTTCAGACCAACTTAATTCATCAGAAATCTCAGATACATTGCTTACTTTTCAACGTCAAAAAGGCCTAAAAGATACCATGCATCTGACTTTAGTGATAGCATAATATCAATGCAATACAATTTAATTTTCAGATAAAAAATCAAACTAACTTCAAAAAATTTCACATAATGTTTCAAATTGCTCATTTCCCAGCAAGCCTCCCAGCATCCGCTCTTGATCTGGAAGACTCTGAGGCAAATATAGGTGTAAATTCATCATCCATTTCTTGAAGTTCTATTTGTTCAGTCTATGTCATTGTCTGAATTCAGGACTGGCCAAAAAAATATGAAATATGAACTCTTTTGGTGGCCACTTTGCAAAAAAAAATAAAAAAATACTTCTAAACATGTAGTGAAATATGAACACATCTGGTTTCTTTACAAAAATATGATTCTAAACATGTACAAGTTTTACATGTTTTGTATTGATGAAACAACTGAAATGGGCAACTTAAGGATTTATCAGAAACTTCAAGCTTTGATTGTAATTTGCTGAATCATAATATGTAAACTAATGCATACTTTGAAACAATTAAATAATCTTAAATCTTAGCATGTGTCCTTAGATTACCGTGAAACCCATTCTTTGAAACCCACCTCACCACAACAATACCGTGAAATTCTTTGAAACAACAAAATAGTTTGGAATTTACATCGATGTGCTCTCTTCATGTAAGATTCTTCAGAAATTAAAGCTTCGTGTTCATGGTGGGTTTCAATCTCACTCTTTTAGTTTCTTCTAGCTAAGGTGTGTTGGGACTGAGGATAAAATTATGTGGCATTCCATTTATGAGTTGGACTGATTTAACCTGTCACGTGTGCAATCTGCAATCTGTTATCCATGTAAGCCGTGTTAAATCACAAAAGTTAATCGGTGAGTGATATAGTGCAACTTTATAAAATTCAGTGAGTAACAAAGTGCAAATCAAAGTACAATAAGTATTCAAACAATTAACTCAAGGTTACTAGGAATTTGGTGTGTGTGTGTGTGTGTGTGTGTGTGGGGGGGGGGGGGGGG
>CAIGRQ010302382.1:0-38097 GCA_903798375.1 Fraxinus sp. D2006-0159
ATAATATGTGACCTATAAAACTTTTGAGCTGTGACCAAATAATTTTGAAATTTGTCACCAACGAACGATCACCAGAATAGTCGTCGGAATCAGAGAAGGCGCCGGAACACTTGCCAGAGTAGTCGCCGGAACGGTTGCCGAAATCGGAGTAGTCATCGTAATGGCGGGGGTAGTGGAGGTTGGTGGGTTAATTATATATATATAGGGAAAAGCAATATTCTAAGATATCCGACTATTAAATACTCACCGTTTTATTTGGCAAGTAATATTTTCTTATTTTGAAGTTCAATGTAACAAATTGCTTAGCTATTAAAATTTAAAATCTATCAAAAATTCATCATAGTCCATGTTTCTTTGCTCACAAACAAAACATTTGAGGAATTAATGATTTTGAACTAATAATACTTTTGTTGGACACTCGAAAAATATGTCTAAAGTTCTTATAAATTTTCGAAGTACGTTTACGTAGAATAAATTTATACATTCATCTGCACCTAGGTTCCACGATGGAATATGAATTATTCTGCTCTTACAGAGGGTCGGTTCACAGATGTGTTACCGACCCTCACAATGAGGTGGGTCTCGAGCCGACCCTACTGATTAAAAAATTGTTTGAATTTTTTCCCGCCCCTCCCATGTGTGTACCTGTAAGGTGTCTGTAAAAAAAGGACTGTAAGTATAGCAAGGTTCATGGAATATATTCAGGTCCACGAACCATTGTAATAGGAAAACATGGAGGGAAACAAACCGTAATTTTACCCTTCATTGGATTGGTCAAAATTAGGTCAAAGTCATTTCTTTGAAGGAAAATTGTTCAAAAATCCTAATACTACACATTTAGTCCCTATTTGGTATATATTAAAATTAGATTTTAATTGATTAAAATCGATAAAATGCGTGGTTAAAAAGTTATGAATTATATGGAATATAAGGTTAAATTGAGTTTTGACTTACATTTTAATTAGATTTTTAGTGGTACCAAACAAGGTTTACTAAAAAATTTGGAAATAAATTACGTCCCTGTTTGAGCTACATTATTTCCACAAAATGCATTTTTTTGTTTGATGCAATGAAGAATATATGATTGAAAAAAAAGAAAAAGTTATTTGTATGATAGAAAATATTATTTTATTGAAAAATATGAGGTTGAAAATAAATAGAATAATGAAAATGAAAAAATAATGTGACTCAAACAAGAAGTAATATTTTTGAAATGTTTGAAACTTCGGCCACACATTTCCCAATAAAAAATGCAAGAGAGTTTGCCCCTCGGGACATAGTTCAGTGGTGCAAAGGATATGATTAGGGTAGTTTCAATTGAGCTGACAGCTGCAGTGTGAGGGTTCGATTCCTGCCTCTATTAAAATTTGGAATTGGAATCTTTGTGGGCACCAGTATGACAGCTCTTGTACCTTAACCTGCTGAAGCACATTCCGCGATTTACCTTTTTCACGAAGGTCAAACAAGTCCGTGATGGAAGTTGATGGCACGGTCACCAAGAAGATCATATCACATTATTAACTGCCGATTAGTACCTAATGGACGAAAGCACAGATGGTGTGTTTATATTGATGGAAAATGTGTAGTTGAAAAAGAAGAAAAAATTATTGATATAACGAAAAATATTATTTTATTGAAAAATTTGTGATGGAAAATGTGAAAATTAAAATTTTAAAGGGTAGGCATAAAGCTTATCCAGCATCCAGTACTGGCATAAAGCTGGCATAAAGCTTATCCAGTACAGCAAAATTTGTTCTTCTACTCGTAGACAGGTAAATGATTATTCTACACGTTATAATTCTAGTTTTATTTGTATAATGTTTTGGTAATTCTATATCAATCATTTGGAATCTGTGCTGTAGTTTCTGTTTATTATTAGTGTAGCCTTAATTTCTGATAATGTTTCAAATATGGAATGGGTTGTCCTTGCAAGATTGAGGAATATAATAGTAATTTTCATTTAATTTGAAGTGTTAATTTTGGATTGATTTGATGTAAATATATGAAAGTCTAGAAGATAGATTTTAATTAAGCGTGTCCGGCACTGGGTTGGGAGCAGTATATGGATTTTAATTGAGGAATAAAGCCTCTCTCCTAATTCAATGGCTGCTCAGCCTGGAGAGAATGGATGTGTTGCTGTAAGATGTAGGCAGAAATGCTATTTTTTGTTGGTTGGTGTCGTTTGGATCCTAATCATGTTGTTCTCTCAGCCCCCTGAGTGCTGTTAGATGATGTATTACCTCTATATGTATAGGATTTTTGGGGTTATCGTTCTTGTTTCATTTCTTTTATTGCTTTTCTAAATAGGGATTAACCCGATCAGGGTTTATCCATAAGAATTTTGCTATGTGAACCACAATGGAAAGTAATCCTCATCTGATGTGGTGGTAGGTGATAATTCGTGTCCTTTTTTGTTGTGGATACTGGTGTTGAGTTCAGTTATATCAGTCGTGTATGTGAAAATTTTCAAACGTGGGTGTGGAGTTATGGAAATCCAGGATTAAAAGATAAAACTCTTAACCCAATCTTGATTTCCAAATTAGTGGTCTCAAGAGAATGAGAATATAACAAGTCGGGCACTGAAATACATCTATTGGTCTTGGTTATAAATAGGTGCAGAGCTTCAAGCATAATCCTGCCGAAAGATACGTTTCAACAGCCATCTTACTCATACCTACATCCATCCATCGAGACAGCGAAAATATGAGGAATTAATAATCCAATTTCGTGCAAATAGTCCACTCTCTCTTAGAACTAGGAAGGGATATTAAAAGGAGGGAGGATTGTTACACTTCATGAAATCTATGAAGTTCTCTTCCAAGTTATTTCATTTTTATAACAACGTTATGTGCAGGTGAATATATGGCTTCCTTAGCAACTGCTGAAGCTTGTGATACGAATGTAGCCCTCCTGTCGAGTTGTGATCTACGGGTCCTGC
This sequence comes from Fraxinus sp. D2006-0159, assembly GCA_903798375.1. Classification (NCBI taxonomy): domain Eukaryota; kingdom Viridiplantae; phylum Streptophyta; class Magnoliopsida; order Lamiales; family Oleaceae; genus Fraxinus; species Fraxinus sp. D2006-0159. The sequence continues at coordinate 2,939 of CAIGRQ010302382.1, forward strand.
AACCTATCTTCCAGATTTATGGCCAACGTCGAGCATTCTCTGGCCCCATTACCACTCTTAAGGTGTTTGAAGACAACGTGTTGGTCCGAGAGTTTCTTGAAACCCGAGGAGAAGGTCGAGTCCTGGTCATAGACGGTGGAAGCAGTACAAGATGTGCCTTGGTAGGAGGAAATCTTGGACAATTGGCCCAAAATAATGGCTGGGCTGGTATTGTAGTTAATGGCTGTATTAGAGATGTAGACGAGATAAACAGCTGTGATATTGGGGTCAGAGCCTTGGCATCACATCCCCAGAAATCAAACAAAAAGGGCAATGGCGAAAAACATGTCCCAGTTCACATTGCGGGAACATTACTTCGTGACGGGGAATGGTTGTATGCAGATAGTGATGGTATATTAATATCCAAAACTGAGCTGTCTATCTAGTAATGATGTCAAGCCATTCTTATAATGCATTAATCCATCAAGTGTAATAATGGTGTCAGTTTGACTATGAAGCAAAGACTTTGATTTCAAAGATCAATTAATCCTGTTATTCCTGTTGATTCGCATTTATATTGTAAAATGAAATTAATAACTCATTTGAACATTTCAAAGTTAGTTGCCTTCATTTGCTTGCAGAAATCAGTTCAAAGGACTTGATGCGATTTCAAAACCGTCTTCAAGAATTTTAGACCAACTTCTCAACATCTTTGGATTGAGATTTTGAGAAGAGTTATTTGAAGAGCACAATTCGATGACTATATTGGGAGATTTATTGTCTATTGTCAGCATAAGATGGTGATTGACTTGTTCGCTTATCTCCAACTTATGAAATTAGCCAAAATAAAGCTACATGATAACGCTCAATTTTTCAAATTCAGCCTTTTGATCTATGAATTGTAATTCATAAACGTTAACAAGATCCATCCATTTAAAAGCACATTAAGATGGTATAGCCTCGCCAGGTTCAAACTAAGAAAGGTAGTTAGCCATGGAATGGCGGACAATAAGGAAGCCATAAAGTGGTTGTCTAGATCAAATCGAGGAGCTCACCATTCTGCTCTCGAGGCATTTGAGGACGTAAAGGGGAGACATCTGTTACGCATCACTTCACGAGGCTCCAAACATTCAACGTGGCAAGCAAATGTGGGCATCCCGCACTGCGTCAAAGTATTAGGTGGCTGCTCTGACTGAACCACTTTTGACTGGCCGAAACCAATACACTTATTGACCTCATTTAAGTTAAGCTGATCCCATGGGGAAGAACCGGACTACGAAGGAAACGAGGCCGCAAAAGGAGCTTAGTACAAGATCTTCCAGGCAAATCTTTTGTATGTGATTGACGTGATAATTCACTGCCGTCGCCACTATGTTCAGCCCATCAAGTCAAATCTAAAGCTTGCAGCTAGGCATTATGAATGATAAAGTGGTATTAGCATTTAATGCTTAGAATCGTTTACGATAAGTGGCATCAACCGCAAGGATGAGACAATGTCTCTTCATTCAACGACTCCCGTTCACCTTTTTTTACTATAAAAACTCACACTTAGTGCCATTTGAAAAATAATGCAAGTATAGACTCTCAAACTATAATGTAACGACCCGATTCTCTATACTCAAGTCGTTAAGTTACGTACTGTCCGCTATAGGTCCACCCAAAGCGGACAGTATGTAAACTAACGATTTGAATGTAGAGATTCTGATAGTTACATATAATTTTGTCATATCACCATTTTATCAATTGCTCCCAAAGTCGTTCCTTTTTTTTTTTTTTTTTTGGGAAGCTCACATCTAAAACTCTCACACTCATATATTTACTTTCCCTACTGACTTGACTGTCGAAGTGCACGTGACCAACTCCACCCCCACCGGAGGAATCCAAGTGTAACTAACAATTTGTCCAAGTCTACAGGAATTGAACTTGCGTGGAAATGAAAGGCATTAAGATCTTTTGACCATGTTGGAGGTACTGAACATCCATTTAACAGCATGAAAATTTTGGCTTCTGGGACAAGATTTAAGCAATAGAAGATTTTACATTTTTACTTCGAAAATATATCTTTTTCACTGCACACCGTTTGTCAATAAAAGAACTACTTCGACTGCAGAAGAACCCTTCATTCCTTCAAAAGAAATTGCACAACCCTCTCGCTAACAGGAATAAGGCACAGCAGCACAGATAAATTGATAAAAACATATTGCGGACATGTGAAGAATAATATGATCGCGAAATTAATTTTGCAAATGCCAATAACGAGCAAAAAGATCTGCATCATGATCATCAAAATGTGTGCTATCTTGAAATCATATCGTTAATTTCCTCCAAAAAAATAAAATAAAAAAATACAGAATGATAAGAAATCCAGCAAGGGCACAGCCTCTATTAGAAACAAAGAAACAAGAAATATTTGATTCCTGTACTGTCATGACTCGTTTTGATTCATCAGAAATGTTATTCCTTGATTTGTAAATGCTGTAGCTACAAAAGCAGACCAAGGACGCAAGGAGATGCCAGAAGAACTTTCAGATGAAAGCTGACCGTCCACCTCTCCTACTATGTCTGTCGTATGCAGTGTTGAACTTATCAACCATCTCATTCATTGTGCTGAACAAAGGACCAAAAAGAGAGAGAAATGTTATATCCGATGTGGTTAAAGAAAACAGAGAGCATACGTATTAGTCAAAGCTAATTCTGCTTTATATGAAGGTTACTTGCAAAAAGATAATTAGCAAATATGAACCAACTCGAGAGCCTGACACTCGTAGTTGATATCTTGCCGTCCTAAATGGACTATGGAGTATGGACAGAATAGGACTTTTTATATTACAAAATTGACTGGGACTATAATATCAATAGGAATCTTCAGTTAGAGCTGCAATCAATGGCAATCTATCATATACTAGGTAACTAGGGGGTTAATATATATTCCCTCCAGTAGATACTTCTCAAACTTTTTGCAAGTGTTGTGAGACAAATTGGGCGGCCTCCTTAGTTTCAGGAAATGGTTTCATTCCACAGATCTAACTCATTTCTTCCTTTGATTTTAGATAGCAGAAACACAAATAACATACCTCGAGCAATTGGTGAACATGGCAAGGTAAGTAATCAACAACGTGTCATTATATTCCTGAAACAGAAAATGTAACATGTCGAATCAAAGAAAAAATTGAAACAAATATATTTCAAGATTTTTAGTAAACCACTTGTAAGATTTATCCCAATATGAATGTCCGCTGAATTCAAAAGAAATCAGAAATCTGTGCAAGGAATGCAACAAGGACAATAGTAGAAAAGAACTTCCCCACTGTCCAATGATAAGTAAATCAGGAATATAAAATATAATAGTCAATTAACAGAGAAAATATCATACAATTTTTAAAGCACTCACCATCAAGAAATCATCTTGAAATTTTTCTGACTCAATGGCTGGCAATCTTCTTAAGAGACTAGATACTTGCCTTAGCAAGGAATTTTGGCAAGGAAGATCACCTGCAATTATCGAAGTAATACAATTAGTAAGATTCTGGTTCGTAAGTGTCATAATCTTAGTATGGATTCATGTTTCTAAAGTTACTTTTTCACCTTCTTGTCACCATGACAAACAAGCACAGTTAAGTCAAGAAATTTCTCGTGTAAAATTCTAAATAACCTCATCACTAGGAAAATGAATGGATTTACCTTTCTGCATTGCAAGAAGATAGTGATGAAGTACTTTGATTCTGCTATTCAGCATCTTGATGGCACTATGTATGCCAGTAAGGTGAGCAGCCACTACAAAGAAAAGTTCATTTATAAGTTTTTATACATTCACTACCCACAAAGTGGGGAATTTATAAGTTTTTATACATTCACTACGCACAAAGTGGGGAAAAGTATGAATCCCGACCAACGCAAAATATACATGAGTATACTCTTTGTGAAACAGACGGAGCCGCTTATATGACTAAAAAGATAAAATGAGAAGAGAGGCTCACATTGAGTTGCAGCTGAACCACCATCAGACGGTTTAAGATGAGCAACATGATCAACCGAGATTCGTTCAGCTTCAACTGTCTGCCAAGCAAGCAAAGATGAGATTCAGACACTTGCTCTCGACAAACTTGCATGGAATATGCTCCCAGAAGATGTGAAGTGGAACAAACCTCTATTGTGTAGCTTGATTGAACAAAGATAAGCTGTGGGATGCCATCAATAACGTGCAACTCTTGAATGATGATAATTGGTCCAAAGCAAGGCAATATCAAAATAACAACAAATTTTGCGAGTTAATTATAATTACAGATATCTAACCAGCAGTCTGAGAAGCATGTGGTTATTGATTGCTTTCAGAAACATAATAAATAATTAAATATCTTCAAATAAGGTCTCATGGAAAACATAATAAAATAATTTCAAGGAATTAACATTAACCCAGCTTAGAGATATATAATCGAGCTGGCCAGTGCACATCACTTTTCTTGTTTTACTAAATTAAAAATAAAATCTGTAAGTGTTCCAAGCCAGCATGAGACTTCAATCTCACGTTTCATCTTTAAGCAAGTAAATCAACCAACATATTCGCAACATAACAAACTTTTGATTAGAGACACAAACGACAGGAAATACATTAATAACTACATCTAAATTTTGGAGTACAACATGGTTTTGAGGGTATCAAGAGGTAATATTGGACACATACCACTTTCATAAATAGTAATTGGCAGATCTTTCTGTGCATGATTGATAGAAGGATTGAGAAGAACGTATACAGGACTCTCATTAATATCCATCAGCTGTCAGAAACAAATAATTGCCATTAAGAGAACATAAACTAATTTGCTGTCTTTAAATACCCATATAACGCATTATAAAAACAATATCAGATAAAATAAACTTGAACTCCATAGTCCACTCGAGATCTTTTTTTTTCCCCCTTCATACAATTAAATTAGAACATAAATCATCGCTGAATGTAGATCTGAAAGCTGAACTCAGCAACTTGTTAGGAGTGTTAAGCGATTATTCACAATAGCAATAGCCAAGATATTGGAGGATGAGTAGTTTGTTTATTTTTTTCAGACACCAACAACTGCAAGATGGAAGGAAGAACAGAAATGCAAACCTAACCTATTAGAACAATTATAAATCAGCAACATTTTAGGAGGTCAATACAAGCAAAGTATAGTACCACTTCTAAATTCTACACGTGTAATAGGAAAAAAATAGGAAAACTGGAATTTAAATTGGATGTTCTAAAATGTTGCCGATCTCCAGCAACATGCTGCGTATGATTGACACGTGGAAAACTGCAACACTTTGACGAAATGTGTATCGTTTTCTCAAAGTAATTATGAAATCCTTTGTTGATGTGTGTATCATTTTCTTTTAGTAATTCTGAATTCCTGTTGTTTTTATCTATACCTACTCTTGCCTGGAAAATAAACTCCGAATATCAACCAATAGTGCAAATACTCAAATATTTCCATCCCTATTCCATAGATAATTTCTCCTTTTAAAAAATCCACACTGAACAGAATTCAAGTCTAATAGGAGTGTTTTTAACATAGAATCTCCATATATATGACTATATGTGCGTAAAATGTAAATTACACCGTTAGACTATATAATAGGATAATCAGAGCTCACAGCTTTGTGAATGTGCATATCAGATTCTTGCGCATCACTCCCTGTCGAGTACCATCCCAGCACATAAAAATGTGGAAATACCTTCTTATCTGCATCCCACAGAAAATCCCAATTATCAATTTCCCACAAAACCCTAAGACCACAATCACAATCACACCATATACACACACATATAACAAATAAAGCGAAAAACGAAAAGAAGGAAAATAAAACAAATACAAACAGAGCTCTTGTTTCTTCTCAAGGAACACGCGGTCGAGGGTGTGGGAGGACGGGTCATAGAGGAGCTCGAAGCTGTTGAAAATCTCGACAGTGCGGCCGCGCTGAACGCCAATAACGCAGCCAAAAACTCGCGGCGGAGGCTGGGGGGAAACAGTGTCGTTGGCGGCGGAGGCGGTGGGAGGTGGCTGGGATTGGGCCTTGATTCGTGTGTAGTGATCGGAGATGTTTAATATGACGAGAGGATGGAGCTTGAATGTTAGGCCACTGCTGGACGATGAAGCCATTTGTTCTTCCTTCTAGCTCACGATCCTCAGCTGTGTTGGCCTTTTGGCTTCTGAGTTTTCCAGTGGAAACTGGAATTCCAGCAGAAGTATTAGCGTGCTCGGCTTTAATTACAATTATTAGGAAATTTGCAGCCATAGTTCCAAACTTTTAAATCATAGCACCTAAGTCTAAAATTGAAATTTCTTTCGAAAATTTATGAGTTGACTAAAAGCCAAATTTCTAACATTAATTTTATCAATTTAATGCTAGATAAAATGATATTTTAATGTTTAATTAATTAAAATAATCAAAAATAGAAACAAAAAATAAATATAAGAGAACAAAAAACCAAAAAAATAAAAATAAAAGACAATCATCTTCCCAATTGTCGATGTAGTCGCTGCTACAACTCACGATAGGGTGCGATAGAGTCCATCCTTCAAGTTTATGAATATTGAGGCCGTTCATCTTACTCTAAGAGAGCATTTTAGTTTGTACAAGACCCACATATTTCTTAATATAAGCGAAACAGAACTTATCAATTCACGGAACGAAAGAAGAAGACGGGTGAATAATTTATCCCATCAAAGTGATCCGATTTTATAAAATTGGACAAGTGAAGGATCTACAATTTTAGTATTTTATACAAACTCATCATTTTCTGTTGTTGAAAATTGATCGAGCAACTGTTATAATCAAAGAACTAAATCAAGGACCAATGTGCAATTTTGAATTTGAACAATTTTCATTGTTGGAAATTGATTGAGCGACTACTATAATTAAATAAATAAATGAAGGACCAATTCTGCAATTTTGCTTTACAAATTTGAGAGTCGGCTTAGGCCTCAGCGGCAACCACAAGGATAGAAATAACCTCACAAACAAACACTGCCTATCTATGGTGTCATTCCCCATAAAACTACAACTGCCCCTGCATCCTCTTATCCCGTCCCCGCGCTGTGTTATCCTGCTCCTCGATTCTATATACGTCATCACCTCAATTTTTCTCGAATTGAATTTTCATCCGATAATACTAACAAACGGACGGCGTTGAGAAGAAAAGAGGGCGGTGGTGAATTGTGATAAAGATGGCGATGCGGGAGTTGGTTACTGGTGGCGCCGCTTGTGCTGTGCCTGGCACCTCAGGTTCCTCCAATCCTCTTGGAGCTCTCACCAACGCCCTCATCGGCTCGTCGTCTAAAACTGAGGTTTTTTTCTTGAATTATCAGTAAAATTGATTTTGCATAAATTCTAACTTCGATTAGTTGACTAGACCTTTAAAGAAACATCAGAAGATAGCAAGTATGTGGATCCAATGAGGGGCCTCCTCCTGACATTTTCTTTAAGCGAAGGAGCTTTCACTAAGGCCTTTTGAGTGTGTATACTTTCAGCTTCTAATGTTAACATTTTGAAGGAACTAATTAACCACATAAGCTATCAGTTCATCATTTTTTCGACTGTAATATTTACCAAACCATCACGAAGTATGCAAAGTTGTAAAGAAACCTTCTTCTCCTTTTTACGCAAGGATAAGAATTTAGAAGATGTGGATCTGAAAGACATTACCCCTTCAAGGGAAATTATTATCATAAAACATACATTTTGATCATAGAGTATACAATAGAAAGTATCTATTGCTTCTGAAATAATTGACAGTGTTGATTACTTGATTTATCTCTAAGCAGGATAGGCTGCGAGAGATTCCTACAGCCACAACCACAACCGCCAATAGCAATTTTTTTGCAGGAACTGAAGAACCCTTTGCTGCCCTTCCAGGGGCAGAGCTTGAACATCCACTGCAGCCTCATGCCCAGGTAGATGAGAGGTCTCTCTATATATGTTTGATTGTGGACACGTCAAATCATTCTCTTCATACTTCATTCTCTCAGGGATCAGAATTCCTTCAAGGTTTCCGCTCTGCGGATCAAAACAGGTTTGCAGATGCTTGGCATGAGATACAAAGGCCTCAAATTCCTCATTCTCTGGGAAGGGATAGTATGACAAATATTCCTTTAGAGCACGGACGGCTTCAACCTAGTTTGGATGGTAATCCTGAAATGTCTTTTCTATTAATTCAAGGTGGTCATTATTATTGTTGTTAGTAAAGGTGAATAAATTCGACTTTTTCAAAAAGTTATCTTCATTATTATAATTTTCATCACAGTAGTAGTAAGTATATTTTTATGTTTTAGGGGTTGAAAAGAGGTCACTTTTATGTAGAATCCAGTTATTACCAAAATTTGAGTTCAGTTAGTGAGTTGTTTAGATAAATGCAATACAAAACTATTTCCTTCTTCCACATCCTATATGAACTTGACAGGGTGAGCTTACAATCGGTAACTGATATTAGGTTCCCATTTTCGGGTTGAAAAGCTCAGGCAGAATAGTTTGTATTTTGAAATAGCTTGAACCCAGTAAAATTTTGAATGCCAGTCCTTGATGCTAAACAAATATTTTAAGCAAGATGGTATCTTTCTTAAACCTAAATGAAGTTGATGATTAGTTGATGTCAATCCTTCAAAAGAAAATGGCATCTTTCAATAGTGTAATGTTATGGTTAATGCTTTGCTAACAAATTTTTTTTTCACGTCCTACGTTTTTGTCCTTTGCAGGCCCGCCTCAAAGAGTGTTGTCAAGTTTCTTGCACTCATTTGTTCACAGTAGCCATGGTGGCCTACCTTTCCATCCTACTTCACTTCCAGTGTTAGGATTGTCTGAAGGTGATAAGCAATGCATACGTGATCGCAGCAGTATTATGGCTAGGCACTTTTTTGCAGATAAGAGTGAAGATTTTATTAATGCACAGGTTCTGATCGTATCATTAACAGTTGGAAGTTGTACATTAATTTGGTCTATGCTTCTGGCATTATCACATTTTTCTCGCTTGCAATGCTTTCAATTTTTCTTCATTGAAAGCATTAAAACTGTGAATTGGACTATGTGTGAATAGGGTTGAAGCTTTCTCCACAATTTATTTATTTCACATGCCAGGCAAAGACAGACCACTTTAATAGATAATTGGATTATTATCGGCAGCCCAGTAAAAAAAGGAAATATACTTTCTGATCAAAATTGATAATGTTATGTTCATTTAAAGTAAATATTGTAGAAAATGTCATATGTGACTATAGAAAGGGTTCAACTATTTCATAGCATCAGAACAGACGCCCGAGCTTTCTCTATCTTTTACAGCTTCTGTGACAGTTTTGTTATGCTCTGACTGGATCTCCAAAATTAAACCACTTTTCTAAATTATTTTTTTCTCCAAGTCCAGCCTCTCTTTCCCCCACCCCCACCCCGCCCCCTTCCTCTCTATCTATCTGACCCTTGTCTGGCTTTTTTCATATTTGCGTCATTAAATAACTGAACTTCGATTATCTTATAGACCCGTTCAATGCTGCATCAACTTCAATTCGGTTTTGGCATGAATGTGACATAATTTGACTTGAATGCATCTGTTGTACCTAAATACTTGGAGTCGGGAAGAACTTAGTTTTAGCTGCCAGGTTCACGCTGTCAACGTCATTACCACTAACCAATGCTTCCTCCATTCTGCCCTTTACTTTCACTGATACTTTTGTGATCTCGCAACCATTGTCAATTTTGTCGAACTATCACTGTAGAAAACTGAAGTTTTAGATATATGAAATTGTACACATTAATTATGTCTTCCACCCACCTCAGGGGGTGATCTTTCTGCCACTTCAAGACCTTAATTCTCTTTCATCCCTCGTTACGTTTCCAACCTAATCTCTCCACCTCTAGTTTCCCTGGAGCTTGCTTTTTTATATTTTCGCCTTCACGAAGATGCAGTCCTCTGTCCAAATTTCTTGACGAAAGTAATTTGATTTTTAAGATATTTGTTCTTGTATATTCATTCCAAAGTCTGTAGAATCAGCGTAAATAAAACCCTTCTTAAGATGCAATCCTGTTTCCAAACCCTGCAAGAAATCCTTTTAATTCCTTAAGACTCGAGTTTTTGTATATCCTAACCCCAAGATCTGTGAAATCAGCACAGAAGAATCCAAGTTTGTAGGCAGAGAAATCTTTAGTTAGGTTGTCGTGTGATCCAAACTTCTTTATCAAGCTTATAATGACTGCATCAATATGTTAATCAAAATGTAAAAATGCCAAGAAAATGTGCCTGATCATTCATTTTTCTGCATATTTTTACTCGCTTGTAATTCTGATTTTGTTTTCTTTGCAGGTTAATGCACTGCTTTCTTCTTTAGATATCGATAATGACATCAGGTCCAGAGGCCCCATGCCCGGTAGATTCCCAGAGCTAGAGGAGTATTGGAATGAGTCCCAAGGTATGAAACCTGGGCCTTATGCCACAGATGGGTGGGTCGCTGAATTTTCGCAGCGCCAAATAGAACGCAATGATCCTAATGCATGGGTTCAGTCATTTGAACGGCAACATGGTGCTAATGGTTGGGCTACTGAATTTGAGCATGTAAGAAGTGTCTCAGCTTGTATTTACATTTCACAGAGCTAAAATTATTTGTTGCAGCTGACAGGCTGATACATTGTGATAATAATTTAGTTAGTTAATCTATGAGGTCAATTTTCTAGTGATTAATGATCTCAGTAGATGAAAGAATAATGAATCACTAAGTTGCCTTACAGTTCAATTTACAAATGTATTTTCTTTACACCATAAGCTGGAGGTTCTTCAACTGACATCCAGCGTCTCAGTTCTGTTTCTATACATGAATATGTTTTCGATCCTCGTTACAAGAAGAAAGGGTTAGGTATAACACCTTTAGGAAATAGGATCTTTACTGTGCGAATTTGCTGATTGAGATAAAAAGATCCTATGATGCTATACAGTCCTTAAAAAAAAATTACATGCTAAACTTAAATCTATGAATCCAATTGCATACAAGTTTTATATTACTAATGTGATTCTCTGATCCTGTTGATAATTCATAAATTAATCTGCCTTTGATTCCATTTCAAATGTCTTTATTTGGCGATAAAATGACTTATGGGGCTATGTGTGCTCATGGGAAGAAGCGAGAATGGGACCGTCCATCCACTGTAGATGTGAAAGAATAATGAGAAGATTAAAGCGGGGCCATTTTGAATATTTTAAACTGAACCAATACGACCAGTCTAGTAGTCTTAAGGAGCTTTTGATATTTGAGATGTGTAGTTATTAATTTTCTGTTGCGGAAATGAAAACAAACTTTCAGTTTAGTGGGGAAGATTAATTTGCCGAATAATATTTTTTGCACACCAACTGTATTTTGAATTTCAAACAAATTAGCGCTTGGAATTGCATATGATGGATTACGAGTTTCTCGATCTTATGGATCCTAGAAAGATTTGTGTTCTTTTCAATCCAAAAAGATGGGAAACTAAAAATATTCTTGTTTTGCTTGGTTTAGTAAAGTTTGCTGGATCACTAGAAAGATTTGTGTTCCTTTCATTTAAAAAAGATGGGAAACTAAAAATATTCTTGTTTTGCTTGGTTTAGTAAAGTTTGCTGGGTTTGTAAGTAGAAATGAGTGAGCATCTAACAACTTTTTCCCAGCATATTCTGGTCATTAGCAATTTGAACAAAAATCCTCCTCGACGAATGAACTGAAAAGGAGACTATGGAAAATAAATACGAATATATGCACATGCACACACTGGTGCAAATATGGGCTCATTTATGTGCTGTAAGTGCCATCCTTTTGCAATGAACTGCCTTGGTACGTTGTCTTTTTATATCTACTCTTGCTGAGTTATGTCCGATGAAGTACATTCACACTGGAAACTGCCACTCCTTTTCCTTTATCAATGCTCTGACATTACAATGTTCCTCCAACTATCACAGGAGCAATCCCAACTTGCATCAATAGATCAAATGAGAGGTGCAAATATTTCTAGCTTAGCTGCCATGGAGCACACACGTAAGCTAGCACACACTCTTGCTCAAAACAATGATCCAAAATTCCAGGTAATGATCCATCTTGAGATTTTTTTTTTAATCATATTTCTGGATGTATGATGACAATATGATCTTGAGTGGAGAATACATCAGTATGCATTAAGTATGCTAGCTTTATGGAATTTGTTCATTACTTTTGTGTTGCCAATTTATTTATTTTTCTGTCCCAATCATCTGTCGCGTAGAATTCAAAGTTCCTCCAGTTTGTATCGAAGATGAGTCGTGGCGAAATTACTATTGAGGATAATCAAATAAAACAATCCACATTCTCTGCACCTGGAGATTGGGCAGCAGAATATCAGCAACAATATAATGGAGGTCAAACATGGGCTGACCAGTTTGTGAATGAGCAGGCAAGTACAAACTTGATTAAGGGATCAAGACCTAGTTCTCGTCTTTTATTTTTTATGCACTCCCTATTAGGTTCAGGATTTTCAGGATGATCTGTCAAATGAAAGTCTTTTCTATCTGGCTTTGTTATGTAGTGAGATATCATTGTCATCGGACATTCCAACTTATTATGGACTGTTGAACTTTTCATATCTTTAGTGAGTTGGTAAAATGATTTTCCGTTGATTTTATTGCTTTCGACCAATTTTTTGTCGTAGAGTTTATGCCTTGTGCTCTAGGAAAATTTACATGCCTATTCACCCAACACTATTTTGTTTTCAGCATTCCCGGGAACCTCATGGATGGGCAAATGAGTTTGCTTCTGAACGTGAGCTACATGGATCAGTAGATGGTGAGTGGGTCAATGAATTTTCGAAGTTACATGTCAATGACTGGGCAGAAGAATTTGAGCATCAGGTTGCAGAAGGAGTATTGGGTGATAATTCTGGTGATAACTGGGCAAATGCATATGATGAGTAAGTTCTGTAATTATTTGAAGATAAAGAGAGAGAGCTTTTATTATACTCTCACGAGAAGTTAATTTAGAAGCTGAAGAGGAGATCAGCAAATCATGAACGTAGTTGCAGTATAAATGTGCAGATGTCTTTTATAAATTGGAAATGTGTGCAAAGGTGTTCGCGTTGTGCGATATCAATAATGTATTGTCCATCTTTTATCAAGAATCCCGCATTGGTTGAAGTTTGTATTTTGTTTAGTCATACATTTAAGTTACGCGGGATTTCGAACTTGAAGTTGCATGCTTGCAAAAGAACATAATCTGCTGAGGTATTGCGGGTTCATTCAATTGTGGTATATTTGGAAGAAACTACCTTTCCTAGTAGGCAGATATGAAAAATTGCATCCAAACATTTGAGATGATCATAGGATAAAATGATCCAAGGAGACTACTATAGGATCAGTGGATTTACGTAGTTATCATGTAGTGTACAATACCTGCTTTGATTGACATTATGCTTCTCTATCACTGTTTAAAAATTTGAGAATATTGAATACATGTCTCATTATTGGTGTTCTCTTTGGCATAGTGTTGTGAGGATAATATGTGATCTAACATGTAGTATATAGCCTCGTACCTTTTATGTGATTGCACATTGTAATTCTGGTTTTCATGATAGGTACCTGAACGAGCAAGTAGCACTGAAGCAGAAATCAGAGTCCTCGACGGGTGTATATGTATTCTCTGATATGAATCCTTATGTTGGCCATCCTAATCCTCTGAAAGAAGGGCAAGAATTGTTTCGCAAGGGACTTTTAAGTGAAGCAGTACTGGCTTTGGAGGCCGAGGTTCTGAAGAACCCTGACAACGCTGAGGGTTGGAGGTTACTTGGCATAGCACATGCTGAGAATGACGATGACCAACAGGTTAACTTGCTGACCTAATTCACTTTATATCTGAATTTTTCATCTTGGTTTTGTTGGATTAAAATACGCTTCTTTTTATATTCGAGCTTTTATTGCTTGCGCGTTCAAGGTGTACTAGTTTCAGGTATCATCCTTTATGTTATTTATGGTGGGGTTCATTCAGAAATTTTGACTGCATAAAATTCTTAAAAACAAACATGAGAGGAAAGTTTTGCTGATACTATAGTTCCTTTGGAAATCTTTAGTTTTTATTTACATTCCATTGTGCACTGAGAATTTACATTCTATTTACTTTGGGCATGGTAATAGACACCCGATTTCTTATGGAAAATCTGTTATGTCACAGGCTATTGCAGCCATGATGCGTGCACAGGAAGTTGATCCGACAAACTTGGAAGTACTTCTCGCTCTTGGCGTGAGTCATACAAATGGTTAGTACTTAGTAGTTACTCCATCTGTTCACCAAAGAAGAAAATCTGCTATGGTTCACCTAGATTTTCAGACTAGCTTTAGGCCTGTAATAGTATTGTTATATGAGCGTGTGGTGTGTGTGCGAGCTCACACATTTGCGTATCCAGCTTTTTCACATTTGTGCATATACTATATATCATGGATTTTCCTGTTTATTTTGTATTTCACAAAAATAATTATTTTTTGCCATTGTATATGGTCTAATATAATATCATTGGAAGTCTGAATGATTCGTTTGTGTTTGTGAACTTCTCAGAGTTGGAACAAGCAGCTGCATTGAAGTACTTGTACAGTTGGCTACGCCATCACCCAAAGTATGGGACCATTACGTCTGCAGAGCAGCCTGACAATCTCTATTATGCTGACGTATGTGTCCTTTTGACTACTACTATGTGCATGCACAGGCATCTATCTGATTACATTGATCACATCACTTACGTCTGTGGTCTATCTAATTGATTGCTATTACAGTCATGAAGTTTTCCATGAGCTGCCAATGTCTGGGACCTTTTTTGATAATCAATAAATGGCTTTATTTATTTCTTTTCCCCCCTTCGTTGAACTGCTGAAATAAGGATCATTCATTCAAAGTTTGGTTTGAGGTGTGCAGGTTGCTAGATTATTTAATGATGCAGCCAAAGTATCACCTGATGATGCTGATGTACACATAGTTCTTGGAGTCCTGTACAACTTATCCAGAGAATATGACAAGGCTATTGAGGCTTTCCAGACAGCTTTAAAACTCAAACCACGAGATTATTCACTCTGGAATAAACTTGGGGCAACCCAAGCTAATAGCGTTCACAGTGCTGATGCAATTTCGGCTTATCAACAGGTAAAATGATCTTACCACTTTTGTCTCCATTTTCCTTTCCAATGATATAGGTACACCGAGTTGGATCAGGCAGGATGTAGTCATGCACAGATGCTAGCTAACTCGTGCTATTTGTAGATAAACAGTATGCCTGCTTATGAAAAACTTTAAATGATGACAGCTAAAACTAATTGCTAGTTCCTCACATTGAATTGAACCAAGTGTATAGAGAGGAATTACATAACACCAGTAATGAAAAATCCTTCAAAAAATTTTTAAATTTTACTCAAACTTTGATAACGTTAACTCCTTTGTATTGACGTGAAACAGCCAATAAAGTCTATAGATGTGAACTTATAAAGATTTCGTTACATGGGAGGAAAAAGTGTGATTCAATTCTATATAGCGTTCTGGGAATGATTATATTTGTTTATTGATTTTGCTATGCGTGTTCATCCGAGTTGGACTCTGTGATAGTATCTGACTTCTCTTTGCCTTTTCAGTTTCCAAAATTCATAGTTTATTCCTTGCTTCTCAGGCTCTTGATTTAAAGCCTAATTATGTACGTGCATGGGCAAACATGGGCATCAGCTATGCTAACCAGGTAAAAACAATGTTTGGCATTTATCAAATTACAATATAGTGCATAAATCACAACAATTTGTGTTCTTATATGCTGGGGTATTTCTAAAGATTTATCACTTAGAAGTGCAAATACCTGGAATCATTAGCAGAAAAAATAAAAATGATACATATACTGAGAATGCTAAATTAGTAACACAAAAATGTTGGATGTTTCACTTTATAAAATATACGAGGTTGGATTCTTGATGAAGAGGGTCATAGCATATTCAATTAGGCCATATGATCTTTGCTTGCTGTAGAGGCTTTTTGCTCAGTATTTTGCAAATTTATAGTCCTACCTTCCCCCTTTGTCATCTTAGTAATCTATAATGCAAAACTTGACCCAGCAATGCACGGTATATTATTCCAGTTTTCTTTTCTCAGTTCCCCAGTAACTTGCAAACCTGGATGATAAAATTTACCTGAATTGATTTCCATTCTTACAAACCATGGTGAATCCTCACTTCAGTTGTGTTCACACCTTTTTGATCTTTTAGTCCTCTTTCTTTCTATGTGCTTGTCTAAATTTGATCTTTGCATACTCTTAGTGCTAAGTAATATTTACAATCTTTGATTTGGCTTCCAAAATTTCTCTTCTTCCATTCATAACGCATCTAAAATACAGAAGCTGTGATCTAAGTAACTTTTTTGAACCTTATATCTCTCTTCGTGAAACCTAGTCGCTCATAATGCTTCCTACTGCACGAAAAGCAAGGCTATTTTCTGTGGCATGGGATTAATTTAGAATGATTATATATTCTTTTGCATTCAGGGTATGTATGAGGACTCTATACGTTACTATGTCCGGGCACTCTCCATGAATCCGAAGGCAGATAATGCCTGGCAGTATTTGAGAATCTCTTTGAGGTACTTTCTTTCAAATAACAATGCCTGTTAATCGTGTCCATGATAATTGATTGCAAGTAATTTCTGCTCTTTGTTTTGCAGCTGTGCTTCCCGGAACGATATGCTGGAAGCTTGCGACTCGAGGAATCTTGATTTTCTCCAGAAAGAGTTTCCGCTGTGATATAATCTTGTTATCCTTGTTGACAGAAGACCTAAACCAGGTAGCTCGATTCTCATGTTGGGCTTGAGCAACAAAGTTCACGATCTCTGTCTAGTGACGTTTCAGCATCCTCCAGACACCGAAGTTCAATTAATATGAACCATTATGTAAAGTTTTCACTGTAAAATTATTGAGCTCGTAGTAGACTCTTGAGATGGGGTATGGTTTTCGGAGTCATATGGAGTGGGAGAATCACAATCCTATTGGACATTTGAGGAATAAATAAAAATAGGGAAAGGAAAAAGGAAAATACAAATAATCCTCTATGTACGTCGATAATGAATATAATGAACTTGCATTTGATGATTTTGTTTATTAGAAGATGAAGCTGATTGAGTTTATTGTATAATGCCATTGCTATTTTTGGAGGTCTTGATGTGAATGCCCTTAACTCAAGGGCTGGGGATTTATTGCTATGCACTTTCAACATATCCTCCTGTGCTGGAAGTTCCAGACTTGTTTGGTTGGATGGCTCACACCAAAAATTGAATAGAAAGGAAGTATAGTTGACTTGATCAAGTACACCAATCATGTCACTAAATTAATCCTAGTTTGATACATCAAATGACCAAGCAAATACTTCAAAAGAAATATTTGGAGATATCCAATAAGATGACCAAGCCAAGATTTTAAGCAATTGATAAAGCACAACATTTGTTGAGTTGAGTAGCAACTAAATACCAAGAGGATGAAAATATTACAGATAAAATAAAATGTATACTTTCTATTTCCCTAAAAAGGAGTACAAGAAGCATGTTCCAGCAGTACATACAAAACTTCTGCTGCCAGAGAGCCTTAGCCACTGTGTTCATAATTTTACTGCTATCAGATTCGTTTAGGAGGCAATCCTTGAGAAAAAATGACTTGATCTTACAGCAAAAATGATCCACTGCACTTTAGTCGACATCATCATAACCATTTTCTCCAACTCGCTGATCTTTTCTCGAAAGACAAGAACCTCGGAAGACTAAGTAGACTATTAACACGGGTAACACCTTCGAGGGCTGACCATTCCTCATCCTCTGTAGTTGAAAGGCACTCGGCTAGGCTCCTCTTTGACTGGTCATGAATCCTCTCCGGTAGCTTCTCCTCCACTGGCTCGACCACAGACTCTATCTCGCTTGACTCTTTGATGTTATCTGAATGTACAACAAGATCAGCACGAGAAGCCACTATGTCAGTATTTGAGCTCTCGGTGCCCCCTTCTTTAGGGACCTTCATTTTCACTTGTGAGTCTCTAGTGATATTATTTTCTGCTTTAGCCTCATTATTCCCGGACTCTTTAACGTTATCTAAATGTACAGGAAGATCAGCACAAGAAGTAACGTCGAAATTTGAGCCCTCGGTGCCCCCTTCAATATGGACGTTCTTCACTTCCACTTCCAAGGAGTCTGTACTGATATTATTTTGTGCTTTAGCCACATTAGCCCCCGTCTCTATAACGTTATCTGAATGTAAGTCAATATTTGTGCCCTCAGTATTCCCTTCTTTAGGGACATTCTTCATTTCTACTTCCGAGTCTGTAGTGAGATTATTTTGTGCTTTAGCCACAATAGCCCCCGACTCTTTCGCGTTATCTGAATGTACAAGATCAGCACAAGAAGCTACAACATCAACATTCGAGCCCTTCGAGCCCCCTTCTCTAGTGACCATTTTATTTTGTGCTGCGGCCACATTAGCACCAGATACTTGTTGCAGGAAGAGACATACAACGGCACAGTCATCATTCTTTGATGTCGGGTACTTGAGTCTCCATGCTCTAGTTGCACAGTCTACAAGAGCTCTGGCGGCTGTTGCATGTCCAGGAGCCGAGGCCACAATGTCCACTGCTTCCTTATTGGAGAGGACATCCCATACCTGTGTCAAAATAACAGTTAAATTGCCAGTTTAGGTTGAACTATATATCTTACATAAAGCCATCATGTCCTAAAAAGCAAAAGTGAATAAGAGGCAAAGGTGAATTCAACATTAATAGAAGAGAGTACTTCTGAGGGAATATTTATTTGGTTACTTTCCCTGTTCGGCTGTTCCCTAACCCGTATGCGATAACATATTGCATCATTATAAAATCTCGAGACCAAAAGGCAAAATATGGCGGAAGATATCACATACACAAACAAAGGCAATCCTTCAGACGTGTCCAACACCAATACACCAAACACACAACCATAAAAAGAAGCACATTTCGGATTATACTACAGGCAAAATTTATCCATTGCAACGTAATTATTAACAAAGGTATGAGAACAATACCCCATCAGTAGCAAGAACGACAAACTCGTCTCCCGTAGTGATGTTGTGGTGGTAAACATCTGGGATAGAAATTAAACCAAAATCTTTCAAACAAAAGTCGCCAAATGCTCGGGCCATTGCCAAACCAGGTGAATTGCTATTGGGCAACCACACACGTGCAACTTCAGGCTCATCTTGCAATGCGAAAACCCTTCCTTTACATTTCTGGATCCTAGCAGCCTCTCCTGCAAAAAGGAAAAGGGAAGTAAACTTTTTTGCAGTGACTACTGAAGTCGAATTCCCCTTTCATTTTACTTTTTATCTTTCGGGCCAGGAAGCTAGGATGTGATTTATCTTAAAAATCAAGTTCTCTAAGGCTTCAGTCTTTTGTATCTGAAGTGGCTCTGTATGCATCAAAGTAAGAGAAGAAAAGTTAAGAGAAAGATACTTGGAAGATTGGGTTTCAAATCTACAGTCAACTGTACAGCCATCAAAGAATTGTCCTCATCTCTTGTTGCTAATACTGCTCTTGAGTCACCAATGTTTCCGATTATGAGATCCTGACCCTGGAAAATCATGTTCCTAAATTAGTAAGACCATTCAAGATTGTTTAAATCACCTATAGCATAAAAAACCAACTAGTAAACGTATAGCATCAATATTGTAATTGTGTTGTGGACAATTCTCAGGTTACACCAAGGATGGTGTACAATCTGCGAAACGACTCTTAAAAAGCCAAAAGAGTTGACTGCCCTAAAAACTCATATTTAATGCTTTTCACCAATCTCTTTATACTATGAGGTTTCAAGTCATAGAAGCATATGATGCTCAGACCACACCAAGGATGGTGATACAATCTGTGAAATGACTCTTAAAAAGCCAAAAAGATTTGACTGTCCTAAAAACAGAGGTTTGATGCTTTTGACACTGTTCACCGAGCTTGCTATATTACGAGCCTTATAAGGGAAAATCAGAGCTCTAGGTACACGCACACTGCCTTAGCACCCTTTGAATAAATCCTAGCAAGAATCCCTTAATGCACAATAATTTCATTCAATCTAGCATGCAATGCAACCATACAATTCTGGTTACTGATTTTGTTAAAAAGGATAAAGACGCATTTCGCCACATGTTACATTGTAGGATGTTGCATAACAAACAATAAACCGTACAAGGAAATGAAAGGGAACATTACAATTTTACACAAAGTATACCTGCTTTATCAAAGTAACTGCCGTTGTACCACTACAAAAACAATCAATGGTAGGATGCAACTTCAGTTCCTTATCCATTAACTTGAAAGCTTTTAATATTGACCTCTTAAGCGGCATATGCATCTCGGGGACTTTCTCATTATCGTCAACTTCAATTGAATCAAATCCATCACCATCCATGAACTCTTCAAAACGAAGCATTCCTGCATGGTTCCCATTCTCGACTGCAGTAATTTGTTCGATATCGGATTTGGCTTCCCACTCTTCACGCAGCAAGAGAGGAAGAGAATCCCGAACTTTTCTTGCAACCATATGACCAAAAGGACCGTGCCCATCAAACACACCGCAAAATATTGCATTTGTGTTGCTTCTCGTACAAAAATTCTACAATAGAAACATTCGAAGCAACTAGCAAGTCGTAAAATGACCCAAATGGCCAAAAATTTCATCAATAATATTTTCAATCATAACCTAAAATGACTTCATCTTACAAATTAATTTGAATTTCAGGACACTATCAGTAAACATTAATAGCAAAATACATACAAAAATGCGCATATAGATATATGTGCATACAAATATAATTTTTTTTTTTCAAACAAACTGACCTCCCAAACGATCATGGCGTCCTGATTGGTTCCTTTCTTCCCTTGCTGAGTGTATAAGCAGGATATGCTGTTCGCGCCATTGGAGAAAAGCCGGCCCTGAATCTGGTGTAGCGCCCGCTCCTCCGCTGCTGCGACTGCCGCGCCGCCGCCACCACTTAACTTGCTAATAAATGCTGCAAACTCACCTGAGCTACTCTTCTTTAACTTCAAATTTATCTTCTTATCATACTCATTTTCGCTCGGCCATTCAGCATCCTTGTTATCAATCTTCGAATAACAAATACCCATCACACCAGAATTTTTTCACAATTTCATTTTTTTTTTTTAGAATTAAGCAAACAAATTAAAAGCCATGAGCAGAAAACAGTTACAAAATCCAAGAAATGAGAGGAGAAAAATTGAAAACAAGATAACGGTAGAGAGAGAAATAGAGGGCTAGAGAGAGAAATGGCAAGATCCAGGTGAACAACGTATGAGTAGGTATGTATTTTTATGACTTTCCTCTTTAAGAATTTATTATTTTGATTTTGTTTGGTACCGTTTGGATTGAATGCATTGTAAGTATGTGAATTATAATTTTTTCTAACAAGCATTATTTGTGATTAAAAGTGAGTTTTTTTTTTTTTTATTATTATTATTCATTTGGCTAAATTAATTCAAAAGGGAAAAACACCCAAAATATCTTTTACTAATAAATCCACGTACCCATTTTAATTCCTTTTCTCTATCAATTTTTGTATCCAACCTGTCACGTCTCTGAGTCAGTCACATCAAGCACAAAATTAATCGAGATATTTTCCAATCCTTAATTTAATCAAAGATGACTTAACTTTGTCATAGGTTACCACTTACCTATCGAAATTCAAAAAGTTGATATTTACTCATTGAACTTTATTATATGTTACTATTTTCTCATCGAAATTTAAAATGTCACTTGTTGCTCATCCAAATTTTAATAAAGTTACTCATAAATCACCAGTATCATTTCCATAATTGTTACCTATAGCAAAATTTAGTGAATGACGAATAACTTTGTTCGAATTTAGGTGAGCAACGAGTAAGCTTTTAAATTTCAGTGAGTAAACAGTAATATATAACAAAGTTCAATGAATAACGAGTAACTTTTTAAAAATCGATGAACAAGTAGTAACCATAGCAAAGTTCAATGGTCATTGATTAAATTAACTCGTTGAACATTATACTCCTTTTTAACATGCTTTGTCAACCGGTTGTTATTTGGCAGGTAAAATATTTTTAAAATGAATGAATGTGAGGCCCGAATTCAAGTAAAAGAAAGTCAACACATATTTATTTAAATTTTTTATTCAATAATTATGTCGACGAGTTGCTAATTTGTAAAAAAATAAAAAACACAACGCTTTGTCTAACTAGCTGTCGACTATGGTTTCCTTCTAAAATGCACACATTCACGAAAAGCAGAACACAATTAAAAAAAAATGGTGTGAAATAATCATGAAGGAAGACATGATTAACAACGTGCACAAAAAGCAAAACAGCTGCTACGACGCTCTTTGCCCTTTTGATACCAATATCTGTAATCATGAAAATTAATAATACTTTAATTTACATTGTATAATACCATAAAAATTATAGTATCTTAAGACCTAACATAATTATTGTATTGTTTGTCACAGTGGAACAAGATTTTGGCTCTCGCTGGATTGTCCAGACAAGGCCCAAGGTCCGTCTATAGCAATAGCAAAATCCGTCGTATGTGCGCGCTTCTGTACTTGCGAGGGAAATGATGAAGATGATTTCCCCACGTGGGTGTCTCTCTTCCATTTTGCAACCCGTTTTGCTTCACTCGAACCCGGGTCGACTTGTTTCCTGCTCCGCAGTGTTGTCTTCGCACAGACCCCGGATTCCACTCCACCTCCGGCCACCCAACTTCAGTGCCACCGTTGCTGACCTGAAAAAATGGCACATTTGGGCCAAGAACCTAGTATCTTCTGTGGGCTCCACTTTCTTGGACTTGGATAATGGCCCGGACTCGACCCTTTTGCAGAGAGAACTTACATGGCTCATTCAAGATGCATTTGAAAACCCCAATAAGGTTTCATTTCAGAATTCAAATGATGATGATTCAGTGGTGTCACTAAGGGCGTGTTTGGATGATCTTTACAATATGTGGAAGCAGAGGATTGAAGAAAGAAGGCCATTTCAGTATGTAGTGGGGTGTGAGCACTGGAGGGACTTGGTGTTGAGTGTGGAAGAAGGGGTATTGATACCAAGACCAGAGACTGAGATGATTGTGGACTTGGTTAATGACGCTGTAAATGAAAATGAGGAGTTAAGGGATGGTTTATGGGCTGATTTGGGGACTGGGAGTGGGGCACTTGCCATTGGAATTGGCAGGATTTTGGGTGATCCTGGGAAAGTTATTGCAACTGACTTGAGCCCTGTTGCTGTTTCTGTTGCATCCTATAATGTGCAAAGGTATAATTTGCAGGTCAGTTGTCTGTGTTAGCTATATTTTTCTTCTCTGTTTGTGTTGAATTTAGTGCTTTTGAAAAAGATATAGTAATGCAATTGACACCTTTACTGAATTCACTGAACTACAGCAGTATTAATAGCAATAGATACAACAGGCCTAGTCTTTTGCCATTTTGGACAACTTAAGAATGATATTGTTACCTAAATTTGGCATATACAACAGGATAAGATTGTGGTAAAGCAAGGATCTTGGTTTGAACCATTAAAGAACGTTGAAGGAGGACTTGCAGGACTTGTTAGCAATCCACCGTATATTCCTAGTGATCATATTGGTGGCCTACAAGCTGAAGTTGCTAAACACGAACCAAGACTTGCACTGGATGGCGGTGCAAATGGCATGAATGATCTTCTCCATCTGTGCAATGGAGCTGTATTCATGTTAAAACCTGGTGGATTTGTTGCATTGGAGGTATCTCCTCATTCTTCTTGATTTATGGCACGATCTCTTCAAAGAAATATGTTACTTTTAACCCCAACCTCAAATTTTAGCTATAAGGGAACATTGATGCTATCAGGGGATCTATATCCTACTTGTATGCATGTTCTACTTTTATTAAAGAATGATAGTGTGTGAGAGTCTTCATCATGGTATATTCAGGAACTCAATTCCTGACTAATGATCGGATGTTTCTCTATCTGTGAGTCTTACTATAGGTAAGCATTCCGGAAATTCTAACGAACCATGCATAGATCATGAAGGTACTTTAGCTGAAAATAGTTTATACCTTTAGGCTATGTTTGGCACACCAGACTAGACGGTACAAAAATTATACGTATTAGAAGAGGTAGTACTAGGTAGATAATATTATGGTCGATTAAAGTGGTTAGTATTTATTAGCTTTTCATTTTAAAAGAACGCTATTTGCACATTCTTTCTTATCCGGCCTAAACTCACCTCCTCACTCCGTATTATGCTATGCAGTTAGCTTAAGAAAGAAAGTACAAATAACATTCTTTTAAATAGAAAACTAAAAATTACTATCCACTTTAATCCACCCTAATACTATCGACACAATATATCTACTCTAATTTTATACTTAATTTCTTAATTCTTATTAATGTCTAATTCAACGTACCAAACACTATTAACCTTGCTTGGGAATTAATTGCGGCAGTTTACACCAGGATCCCCCTTTTGTTTCAGAGCAGTTTTTTTCGATCCCTATGGTGTCAAAATGCTGAATAAGGCACTGTAACTGACTACTTACCAGTTACAACCTCAAGGATTCAGAAAAATGAGCTATTGAACTGCAGTGTTAATACTGTTAATTAGCTCGTAACATCACCAAATGGACTTCTATGTTGAGTATGTTGCTAGGTTTCTTATTCACAATGAGGTGTGGAGTCTCCTATTAACTTCATGAGATGTGAAGTCAAATCCTAGTATCGAGTTCTCAATTTTGGGACAAGAGTAGTTAAAAATGTGTCCATTCAAGGATGCAGTTTCTTTTCATAATATATTTTTGACCTTCTTGCTGCAGACAAATGGTGAAACACAGAGCAAATTTCTTGTCAATCACATGGATACTGAAACAAAAGGCAGCTTCCATGATGTGAAGATTATATCCGATTTTGCTGGCATCCAGAGATTTGTGACAGGATATAAAGCAAGATGAGCTGTTTATTGTTCTTGCCACCAGTTATGGACACAGCCTCATGCAGAAAAGACAGGAGATATGACCTACAGCCTGTGTGGTCTAATGAGCAGTCAAATGCCCCTCATCCTTTTGTTTGCATCACGATGGTGCATGATTGATATGGACAGAACTGAACAGTGCAATGAATAAAATTGTAGCTTCTTTCTGTTCCTTTATACAGTTTAGTGTATAAAATTACGCCACCAAACATGAGAGAGTTAATGAGTCAGTTCAAGCCTTGTGTTATTCTTTACCATACAAATTGTAGTGTTTGTGGATGTTCAAGTTACAATTCAGTAGTATGTAGAATTCTTATTTCAAGTTGGCTCACAGAAGGCCAACCAATCTTTCCTTCATCCAAGGATTTGTGATTGGATGTGGGTGAAACGATTTCTTGCTAGAGGATCACAAATGCATGTAAAGTTCTTATGGTACTGGGACAATTACCCAGAACAAGCCTCCATCTACTCCTCAGTGATTATTGATCTCAAATGAGAGCTATCTGTGCTCTAGTATATTTGGAACAAAGCTTTTAATCCTGTCAAGCCAACACGTTACATTTGCTTGTGACAATGGCTATTGATAAGTAGCAATTTCCTCCACAACTTTCTGATATCAGCTTAAAGATATTTGTGCACTGAAGAGAAGATAATACAGCTACAAAAGCAATGATTTAGATAAAGACTAAATGCTTTTTTTTTTCTTTATTACATTTTTGAGTCGTACAATGCTTGAACATACTAACGTACACTATCAGTTTGGTTCTTCAATTATACTGATCTTCAGAGGAATGCCTCAAGAAAATTCTTAACATTATTTACAAATAGAACAAGCAAACAAGCTGTTTATATCTTTTTAAGTCCACCCATCATTCTCATCTCCTTTGACAAGATTCTCAGGCATCCTTGCCGGAGCAATTAGATATCTGCAAGTTATGGTTTCTTATCAGTGCCCCCCTTTTCTCTTAAGGGTGCGTGGCATAGGTGATGTTGCAGGAGACTAGAAATAATAAATCCACCTTTCAGGATCGTCTTAAGACGATCTTCGCCAATATTTTTTATCCTTTTTCTGAGGCAACTTGAAGGGGCTCCATGTTTTCCTGCGCTTTCGGGTTTCACAAAAAAATCCAGATGCTAGGGCTTGCTGGAACCACAGCTCGAATTCTTCTTCATCCATCAATTCAGCGTCTAAATCCCATGGATATCGAGCTGAATTAGATCTCTGACTTGATGACTTCTCTAGTCCGACCATGTTTACATGGAAGCTGGGTCGATGAGTGTTGGGTCTACAAGCCATTCCCTATATTGAGATGGTATAGCACCTAAAAGTTATCAGTGAAATTTGATGTATGACAAAAATAAACAATGTCCAATGCGACAGCAACACGAGAAATCAATTGATGGTTCAGTCAGCTGTTCAGCTTACAGAATTGGACAGCTGAAAACATAATTTGCTCGGTATACATTCATTTTTCGTTGAAATTTGATGTGTATGGTCAATTAGATCTTTTATCCTTGGGATTTCTCAATGAAAAGATTAAAATTTACATTGCCATGTTAGAATTATGTGAAAATGCTGAAAAACAAAGGGGGGGAAATAGATCTGGTTTGGCTAATTTTCAGAATGGATGAAATTTTCTTTGACATGTAGACAACACAGAATAAGGGCATGCATACACATCAAAAACGCACTGACCTGACATATAGCCCATTCTGACACGTCAAAGATCTTACTCTCTGCGCAAACAAAAGCACAAGGTATTTCCACCTATATGGCAATGCAAATAATATATGTTTAGTTGAACCAAGAGAGGGAGAAAAACGGATGATAATTACATGGAAATTTCTGTCTACATCAAATTGGGTCACAAAAATCACATTAGACTTGCGTATTGCCGATAATCACATATTTTCTGCAACACACTACATAAAAAAGGAAAAAGACACATCAACTACATTAATGTTGAGAATGCACAGAAACCCTTATCATAATTTGTCCTGCCATATCAATTAAAGCACAAATTAGATCTGGAAGAAAAAATGAAGATCAAAATTTGAACCTCTAGGAAATAATTCATACCCAATTATTGGTTCTTCTGTTTACTTACAAAGATACTTTGACCATCTCTTGCAGGAAATAAAAATCAAGCAATGTCTTGCTAACAATCTCGAGACACAAAAACCCTAATGATCATTAAACTGGACGTGTGATGTCCAATACGAGGAGCACCAATATTCCTTCGGGAAATGCAATGTATAGGGAACAAAAACAGTTCCACAATGCATGCAGAATCTTTATTGTATTCACTAAAGTAGATTTAGTTTTGGCAAAGCAAACTTCTTAAATCCATTAAAACATAGTTGATTATGACAAAGTCATGTAGGCTAATAAGATGCTGATTTCCGTGCTCACTTTAAAGGACTCCATATAATGACAAAATCCAAAAGCAACATATTCCCTGATTGCTCCCACTGGTAGCACAAGTTTTCTACAAACAATCCTCGGTTATCTGGCAGTGGTTTAAGGACCACATAAAACAAAATTTTGGACTAAATTATGCAATGTGCTATACATCCATAATTCAAAAAATTGACATAACAGTAATGGAACCATTATTAGATCACAGTGATTATCTCCACTGCAAATGCATATATACAATGAAAATATCCAGTTTTCATTAAGTGAAGCATACCTTTTGAGGGCGATCAAACATCAGTGACCCTTTGTATTCCACCCATCCATCACCATCTTTTGCTTGGTGATATTGACAGCAATCCTGTAGACAAGAAAATGCTCGTCAATTAATTTACCTGCATAATGTGCATAAACTAAAGAACTTTTCAATTAAGAGTAGCCTAACCTGACACCATCTTGCTTTAGCCTTCGTCCTATTGGTGCAAACCCAGATGTGTGAGTTGCCGCACTTTGTGCACTGTATATGCCTTGACTCCTCAGAAACAAATCCAGCAGTATCCTGCTCAATATGGAGCTAGAAATGTTATATATTCTAACTAATTTTGTTTCCTGGCACACAATAATGCAGAGTTGATGTATTTTGATAAAATGAATATCCAGCTAACTAACAGATAGTAAAGCCACATTCACAAAACGTGGATCCCTCCATTTATTTTAAAATACTTGACTGAACAAAAAAGTCTTTCTTTTCCATCACACTCGACACCTCTTACAGTTACGAAGGTACAAAAAAACGACAACAAGATATATGTTCACAATCCAGAGTCTTGACTGAACAATATTTTTCTATTTAGAAAACAGAAGTTCATATATTTTCTTCACATTTACATTTTAAGATATAAATAATGGTGCACTTTTTTCTGAGATTAAAAAATAGAACTATGGTCGCTAAACAAGTGCACAGAGACATCATATCTTTGTACCCGACGAGAAGTGCTAGGAGATTTCTGCAGAACAGCCTTAGATTCTTCCATTCTGAGTTGCTCGTCATAGTCCTTCTTCTTCACAACATCAGAAAGAACCTGAATATGAATGCCATTGTAAGCAACAAAGAAACAAAGCAACACTGCACCACAACTTCCACCTCAGACATTTTGGAAATAGCAAAAAATCTAAGAAAACTTGAAAGACTCTTACTTCGTATGCACATTGAAGTTTCTTAAATGATTCACTTGCCAGTGGACTTCCCATATTTTTATCTGGGTGCACAAGCATGGCCTGAACAAAATATGTGAAAAAAATATGTCATTAAGACATGAATACATATGTAATAACATAAAGAAAGCAATCTACAGTCATAAAGTACAGCAACTTCAACACAAGATTTTGAACTTCACATTCCTCCAAGAGAATGAGATGTCATTTCCATTTTGCCAAATCACAAAGCATGTCACTATGTTATGTTATCAGTCTAAGAAAAAGTACATTCCATTTGAGTAAATTAACAAAATAAATGACCTTAGCAATGTCAGTCTCCACTCAGCATCAATACCTGATATTTTTGGACTTCTCATTCAATTTGGACTTCCTAAGAATCATATGGAGGCAACGTCATTACCCAAATGATATTTTTGGACATTGTAAGATTTAATAGAGAGAAGTAGTTTCTCTTCTTGTTAGTGGGCCCTTTAAGCATTCAATGCTTTTCTAGGCAATAGGCAGATTTAATAAATGCAATCAGAGAAACAAACTTCGAACATCCAATAGACATATTCATTACATACAACTGGTAAAAAAGTGAAGCCATTGTTGGTCTTGCTTTATTACTAATTACTGAATTTTGACATCCCTTCATAAATTGTAATACCCATAGAATTTTCAGATTGCTCCAAATGATGCCTTTTGTATTAAAAGGCTATGCACAACTCATTCAAGTCTCCATTTAATTAATAGGTTGTTTGGAGTCCACTTTTTTAATGGATTTTATTTTGTCACTAATTTCATAGGATGATGGTATGCTATATGCTCATAAACCTTGCACGGTAAGATTCCACACGAGGATACAAATAAGACAAATAACTCTCGTCACACCTTGGTCTCTCCCTTTTTCTTTTTTCTGTCCCAGCGCACTTGGGTTCCTCTACTGCCTCCTTAAAGGGTCATAAAATGTGTAAGGGTGTGTTTGAGCCACATTATTTTGGAAGAATGTATTATGGAATAGTAGATTGATAGAGAATGTGTGGTTGAAAAAGAAGGAAAGGTTATTAATGTGATGAAAAATATTACTTTATTAAAGAATGTGTGGTTGAAAATGAGTAGAAGAATGAAAATGAAAATTTTAATGTGTACCAAACATGGGCTAAATATCAAATCCTAACTATTAAAAATGCACTGTTTGAGAACAACAGTATTATTAACCTTATTTATGTGCAACCGAGCTTGTCTACAAGGTAAATTAGGCAGCTGCAGCTATATCATGATTGCAGCTAGTGTTGTATACATGAGACCAATTTGGCATTCAAGAATTTGAGAACTTACTTATTTGTGGAGATCAATTCATTCAACAAGGAACCGAAGACAAGCTTCTCACTGAACCATCTTAGTCAATATAACTGGGTCGTGATGGATAGTTAATTCTTGAAAATCCCCTATCTTGTCCTGTACCTTACTTCATATTTCTCCATACAAAATTGAATGTTTTATTCTTTTAGTTCTAAGACATCCAGAAGTAATATTAACGTAATAAATTGTTTTTACATTTTTATTTTGTGCTAACCACCTAACCCTGAGAAAAAAATTATGATAATGAAAGAATGGACCTTTCTATATAATTTTTTAATATATGAAGTATGAATCCACATTTGATATCAAGATTCAGGATAGGCATGAAAAGAAATGGAAAAAAAATCGTGTATTTTTCCATTTTTCAATAGAAATTTATTCCCAAGGAACTAGGACATCATATATTGTCGCAGAATATTTTGACATATTCTCCACCAAGAGTGCAAACAAATAAAAAATAAATAAATAAATTGACAGACATGTGGTAAAACCTAGGTATGCCAACTTTCGAGAAACTAGAATATTATTTTTGGCCTGATGCATTAAAAATAACCAAAAACAAGATAAATCATCAGCATGCACAGGTCAAGTAGCATACCCTTTTCCGGTACTCCTTCTTCAATGATACAACATCAATTTTCTTGTGAAGGGGAAATCCCAGTGCTTCGTAATGATTGGAACTGCTTAAAATCCGCTCCATTTCAATTGTTGAACTTGCATCTTCTCTGACCACCTGCTTAGCAGCACATTCCTTTGGTTTTTCAATAAATGAAATAATTGCAGGTTTGTCGGATGATTTACATGAGTGCAATTTGTCGGATGATTTACACGAGTGCAATTTCTCTTCTTCTTCGGTAGGACCAGAAAATTCACATTCTGTAGGGAAACTATCTTCTGGGAATGACTCGGATGCTTTATGCTCCTCAAAATGGGTGCTTTCACTCAAATTATCACACCACTGGAGCAAATATTTCAAGACATCATTTGATAGGAATGAAAGGTTAAATGAAAGAAAAATCCCAACCCATCCTACGCGAACTTTGACACAATACATAGCATATATAGTTGCCATGATTACCACCAGCCGTGCATGATTTAAGGAAAATAGATAGCCTGCATTTCCGAAAAGATGTTGGTGTCAAGAGGGTCAGGAAAAAAAATGTTCAGAGCATAACATGGACGTAAATTCAAAAGAACTACAATAAGAATTTGAGAGCAAAGAAGGGGAAAATATATAATTCATTTGCCAGAACTAAAAAATTTGTCCCAGAAACATCCGTCAAGTAATAATAAACTCGTCCTCGTCTTCTTCGGAAGAGATAAGATTTGTTCCATGAGTGGGAAAAAAAAAATGAAAAGTAAAAGAACATAAACCATATCAGGCATTAGCTAAGTTCAAGGTAAGAGAACCAAACGTACCTCCAACTATGAACAATGTACCTGTTATCCAAAAGTTGGCATACATCCATAAAATTAGAATGGCGAACAGTCCCACAATAAAAAGTCCAGGAGCGTAGCCTAAGTACCGAACAGCAACCACAGCAGCGACCTGGAAAGAAATATGCAACTAATGATTCGCAGATTACTTAAGAACATGTCTATAAGAACTTCAGCAGTGGAAGCCTTTCGATTAAAGATGAGTAACAATAGAACATAATTCTCCAACATACTAGATAACTCCTTGTAACAAGAGAGACTACCAAAAGCAAGTGAAATAAAGAAAGGCTAAAATCAACCAACATCTAAACGAGAGAGTCACATCTACTTAAACATGAATCATGTGATGCAATCATAACTGGATCATAAGCCTTTTCATGAGAATCCATTGAATGCATAAGTCAGCTGTACAACAGAAGGCATGAATGGAAATAAAAATCATCTGATAATGCAGTTACATCTCTAACGGCAAGCAGCCACGCAAACAAATGAAACAAGAAAGAATATAACTGCCCAGACTTTGTGACACAGAAATGATTCCTTCCAAGCAGAAGATAAGTCGTGTGTTTTGAATAGAATTCTGTTTTGAAATGGATGAATAATAATTTATGCAATGGAAATCACAAAGTGCTTCCTTTTCTAAAACTCAATAGAAACCGAAACATATATGATTGCACCAACAACAGTTCATACATGGAACGATTAGTACTGGCCTTTTATAGCTAGCGCCAGATCTTATATTGATCCTCGGTATTCATTATATCCTCCAGGTTTATTTGTAATAAAAGATTAAACGAAACTGTTCATTGAGTCTATAACTATATATTGCATCAATTAACTCTAGGGAATTCTTTATATGATGGTAATAAATCCTGGATAATATTACATGAATGACATACTGGAGCATAAATATCAAGTTTAACCATTTCCACACAACAAAAAGACAATATGAAAGCAAATCGTGGCACTTCAAAATAGCAGAGGAAGGAAATAAGCAATAAAACGAGAAACATAAACAGCGAAGATAGGAATTCATAGAATACAAAGTCATACCATACTAATAAGCACGTAAATAAGACATGACATAGATGTCAAACTTAGAAAACAGCTCCACATAATAACTAGCAGAGCTGCCGAGCCCAGCTCAGAAAATGACCGGAAGCCATTAACAAAACAAGTTTTCCAATGTGCCAATAAGAACAGTAGACCTCTCCCAGACCTTGCACACCCACAACAAACCATCGGCCAATGCCTCTCCAAAAATATACCCACTTTGTCCCTCAAAAAGCTCACCGTTGTTCTTGCTACAGAGTAACAGTCTTTCCATTCCAACCATTTCCATGCTTGATTAAACAATCCAATATCCTCCATTGTTTAAACAACCCTTACAGAATCTAATATAAAACAGCTAAATAATCCTACACAGACAAAAATCCATACAGCAAAGCTCCAATTTTTCGTCAATATTACCAAAATTGTGCTATCGATCGCCTCCAATTTGAACGGAAACAAATTTATATCTACAACGCCAATACTATGGCATCAAACTATAATATATCCCATCATATGAACCAACAAAACTTTAACAGTTCAGCCACGAGTCATTACTTAGTGGAAAAAGAAAAAGATCCAGCAGACTCCTACTTCACGCAGTTAAAGCTAGGATTTCGTGAACTCCACAGTTGAGAATTCAGTAAATTTCTGGAAAATACAACGACGCTAAATTGCTTCCCACGTACGTTTCATATAAGCAAACCCATAAATGAACTCACAAAATTTCCCACTTTTTTGACCTGAACAATCCTCCCACCTCACTGCTAAAAGAAATTATTACTAAAGAAAGAAACCTACCCAAAAAAAGAACCACGATAATACATTGAAAATTGTATACAGAATATCAAAATAGGCCGTAATAGATGAAGAAAAATTATGCAATTCTGGGCTAAATGTTGAGAATTTTTTTGATCAGTGGGAGACAAGCGGACACTCGATGGAATGCCGAATGCTTGTGGAAAAGAAAGTAGTAGCATGAGGTTAAAAAGTTTCGAAAAGGGTCATGAGACTTGAGAGTGAGACAACCAGTGATGATGAGAGAGAATGTATCATTTTAGAGAGAGAAATAAATTATGGATTAGGGTTTAATTTGGTGTATAAATTATAATGATGAAATGGGACCCACTCTGCTTATCTTTTTCTTAATTATAAAAGACAGGTTGTTCCGTATGACTGGCAAGGGTTGGTGTATTTATTCTCTCCAGTTACCTTTCCTGCAGTTCTCTTTAATTTTTTCAACTCCTCCCTTAAGAGTGTGTTTGAGCCACATTATTTTGAAAAAATGTATTCTGAAATAGTAGATTGATGGAGAATGTATGATTGAAAAAGAAGGAAATGTTATTGATGTGATGAAAAATATTATTTTATTGAAAAATATGTAGCTGAAAATGAGTAGAAGAATGAAAATTAAAATTTTAATGTATAACAAACAGAGGCTAAATAGTTAAATTTTCACTACTTAAATTTTGATTATTCCTTTTTAGGCTAAAGTTCTTTTTTACGACATGCATCTTCACCACCTAAAATTATAAGGCAAAATGGATCATTTGGTTCAAATTTATGGGTGCACAATTGTAAGTATTCATCGAATTATAGTAGAGTCGATTATTTGAGCCTATTTTAAGTTGGCACATCTCAAATTTGTACCGTCATCATTATTCTAATATATAGGATTTTGATTTTGAATACGTGTTTGAGCCACATTATTTTGAAAGAATGTATTCTAAAATAGTAGATTAATGGAGAATGTGTAATTAAAAAAAAAAGTAAAAGTTATTGATGTGATGGAAAATATTATTTTATTGAAAAATGTGTGGTTGCAAATGAATAGAAAAATGAAAATGAAAATTTTAGTTTGTATCAAACAAAGGCTGAGTTATTGGCAATATTAAAGTCAACATATGAGAGGAATCGATCACGTCTTCTGCAACGTCCATCAAAATGTGACTTAAGGGCCTGCTTGGAAGTTTCGTCGTACCGATTATGAGCATTTTTTCAAAGCATCAATTTTGAGTGTTTATGAGCGGATCGATTTTGAATAGTTTTAGTAACGATTTTTAAAACTGTTCAACCTATTCTTGAAAGTTTATTATTCACCGATTCTGAAACTTCTTTAAAAGAATAAAATTACATATATGTCATTTGGTAAAATTTTCTTTTATATGAAATTTTTTTACTCATAAGTGATATTTTACTTATAGATAATTTTTTTTACATATAAGTTAATACTTAATTTTAAAAATTAAATAAATTTAAATATTTACTTAAAATTTTAAGTTAATATTTTTTACTTATAAGTAACTTTTACAATTATAAGTTAATTTTTTACTTTTAAATAACTTTTAAGTGTTTTTTTTTACTTGTAAGTAATTTTTTACATTTTATAAATATTTTTTTATTTTTATTTTTTAATAATTTTACCCGCTGATTTGATGGATTTAAAGAAGGATAATAATATTTGTACAAAAAATGTTACACCCTCTCACATGCGCACATGACTCGCGTGAATTAAAAAAACTCCTAAAAGTGTGATCACCACGCCCCACTATGAGTGTAGGTGAAGGTTTGATATAGAAGAGGATGTACATATAGCATTGCTTTGAAAAGAATCATTCAGAATTTTACTACGAGTGCTCGAAAAAACTAGTAAGTACCGATTTTTCCATCTCCTTGTAATCGGTGTCACCCAAAATTGTTCAAAATCG
>CAIGRQ010302423.1:0-10108 GCA_903798375.1 Fraxinus sp. D2006-0159
CAAGTTGAAGTCCCAACCCCACCTTCAGTGTCATCCTCTAGTGCCTCAGCTCCCCTTCAGTTACTGCCATACCAACACTATCCTGGCTCCCCCGTCAAGCCTCTGGCGGAGAGACGTGCAGTTGCAGTGACCGTCTCCACCACATCCAATAGCCCAACTTATGAAGATGGTGCCATGCCAAGTGTGAGTATTATAGTATCATTTTGTGTCACCCTTTTTATTCAATTTCTTGATTGATCAATCTTTCATGTGAATTATATTAATTTGAATTCTAAATGCAGCTTTTGCCAGGTAATTATGGAACAAGAAATTAAATGTGAAGATGGGAATAGAGCTTATTTTGGAGAGGTTTCTGATATTTGATAACTTCACTTTTTTGCATTTACCTTGAGTAGTATGTAACAAATTAAGAAAGCATGTAAAAGGACAAGATATATGTAGTTACCACCTGCAACTGTAATTTTTTTGGGAAAGACATAATAGTAATATGTCTAGCTATCTGTCTTGTGTTCAAATTCTTAAGCGAATTTCTGTAGTTCTAATTAGGAATTTGTTTTTTTTTTGGCCAAAAAATGGACTTGACTAATTGATATTGTCCCAAATTTGAAT
Organism: Fraxinus sp. D2006-0159; assembly: GCA_903798375.1. Classification (NCBI taxonomy): domain Eukaryota; kingdom Viridiplantae; phylum Streptophyta; class Magnoliopsida; order Lamiales; family Oleaceae; genus Fraxinus; species Fraxinus sp. D2006-0159. The sequence goes on from CAIGRQ010302423.1 coordinate 610, forward strand.
TGAAGATCTTAAGCTCAATGGAAATTCAACAATTTATAACCGAGCCTCGAAGAATATTGGTTTATAACGGTAAATTATATCTTGTGTACTTCTCTATGTAAGTACATAATAAATATTATTCTAACGTTGACGATGACTCTTAATTGATTTCTTATGTAATAAACAGTTACGTTCTAATATTATCGAACACTTATCTCAATACCCTGTACCGTATCTCATCCCATTTTAAGCAAGGATTAGTGTGGGAAAATCCAGGATGAGATGGCCACTTTGAGTCCCGCTCAACATCATTGTCATCCCTATGCACTTCAGACAAAAATGCCCGTAACTTTTGAAGTGGAATTTCGCATTGAGAATTGTAAAATGCACAACGAACTTAACCTGATAAGCTTTGTAATGTTATATCGTATGCCTTGTGAAAATCTCTACATCAAACTTGATAGTCTAATTTAAACACATACATGCTTCACCCGGGGGTTCTTGTCTTCTCTTCACTTCAACTTTAGTTTTCATTTCTAGTCTTCAATGTCATTCCAAAACACCTCATTTCTTCTCTTTTTCTTCTCGTTTATCTTCTACACATCTCAATCTTGGGTTTTCCCTAAAACAAACAAAAAATAAATAAATAACTACTTCAAAATTATCATTTAGCTCTCTTGCCATTTTATACTCTCTTTTTCATTCTTATTATCTAGCCTTATATTTTGAAACCTACTATTTTATTTATTTTTTTAAATGAACTCACGAATGTTTATAGATTTTAGAATTGACTTGGTTTGAGTTGCCATATTAATTGATTATGTATTTTTCTCCTTGCAAATTCTATTATTATTATTTTGAATAATGCATCGGGCATCATTAAATTGCTCGCATGGAAAAAGATTTTTTATTTTTTAAATTTTTTTTCTCACTCTTCCTTTCGAATGACATAAGGTCCGTTTGATTGTAAGGACGGAAAATGGGTGGAAAAAAATGAATTACAGAGAAAATAATTACCTAGAACTTGTTTTCCATGAAATTGATAATTAAGTGTATTTGATTTGTATAATTTTCCACCTAAAAAATTTTAAAATTTTGGATCTTTTTGTATTTGTTTGACTTTGTTTTACATGGACATTGTCAATTAAAGTGATAATTTTTTTCTATAATTGGTTATAAAATTTGTTTCAATTGCCAAAAAGTAAAAAACCAAAAAAAACTCCTAAAAAATCATTTTTTAATCAAATTTTAGTATTCGTTTGACTTTATTTTATATGAAAATTGTCCATTAAAATGATTTTTTTTTTTTAACGATTGGTTATGAAATTGGTTTCTATTGTCCACAAAAAAAAAAAAGAATTATTCGAAGTGTACACCTCCATGGTGTACATAATCAATTACACCCCCTCACATGGAGGGGGGTCCACGAATATTTTATTATTCGTGGGCCCCCCTCCATGTGAGGGGGGTGTAAATGATTATGTAGATGGTTATGTACATGTAGACTAACTCAAAAAAAAAAGGGTAGAATCGATTTTCCCCACGCCTAGAAAATGGCGCGTGGAGGGAAAACTTTTTTCCACCCAAGGGTGGAAAAAGTTTGATCATCAAACAGTATTAAACACACCCTAAGAGTTGTAGATTCGATAGATAGTACTTCCATTGATTAGTCTCGCCGCAATTTTTTCAGTTAATTCCTGCTTTAAAAATTTACGTATTACTCTAGATTATTATTATTAAAAACGATATTAATTTTGGGATAAGATATGCGATCTAATTTTCGTATATAGAAACCATAAATTGTCTTCAACAAGTACAAGCTTCAGTGTTTTAATATATTAAAATTTTAAGTTCTAATAGAAATAAAAAAAATAAAATTACTATAATGATCATTTTGATTTTATTTTTGGCAAACTTCAGTAACGTAACAATTGATGAAATAACTCAATAAAATTTATTTCAATTAGTAGACTTTTATAAAATAAAATCTGCGGGTCTGATTCTTGCGCAAAAGGTAGGCCCGGCCCGGTATCGTTTCCCCATGGCTCGAAGAAATTCCCTAGAATTGGAAGTCAAATTGCATTGCTTCACAAATACATAGCACTAATATAATTTCAGAGATTTCTTCAATTCCCCATCTGTCGATCGAATTCCGGGCATCTGTGATTCCGTTTTATTGGAGATGGTGCTTTCTCAGAAAATTCACGATGCTTTCAAGGGCACAGTGGAGAGGATCACGAGCCCTCGCACTGTCTCGGCCTTCAAGGAAAAAGGTGTGCTTAGTATCAATGAATTTATCGTCGCTGGCGATAACCTTGTCTCCAAGTGTCCGACCTGGTCCTGGTAAATTTCCGTTATTATCCCGTGCCGAACTCTGAATTTACCTCTCTTGCCATCTTATTTTCTCTCTAATTTGGAATTGGAAATTAAATTAGTTTTTTATTCGCGAACCTGTGTAGATTTTGAATTGACTTGGTTTGAGTTGCCTTTTGTGATTGGTTAGGAGTTTTATGCCATGAAGGCGTGAAATACGTAATAGTTATTGAAGGCGTGAAATATGTAATAGTTATTGTTTAGCTTAATAATTAGGAATTCGTTTATTTTTGAATAATGCAGAATCTGATGTATCATTAAATGGCTCAGGTTATAAAGATGTTAGACTACTATGTAAAATTGTTGTCTTGTTTAATTAGATGTTCCTGCTATGATATACAGTACTCCAAGCTTGAGTTTTTTACTCGTGGGCAAAAAAATAAAAATATGACTATACTTGAGATGTTTTCTGTTATGTATAGTTTTCCACTTGTCATAGTAAAAGCTGAGAATTTAGGGAATGTATATAAGCTTACTTGATGGCATGGAGAACTTGAGTTCATACAAATTCTATGAATGTAAGGGGTGATATGAAAAAAATAAAAATCTCATAAGCTGGTCACTCTACTTGCGCATTTGCCACTCCCTTCCCCCCCATTAGTTAAATTAATGGAAAATAGTGACTTCATTGAAATTTCCTTACATGTTCAAGAACCACAATACTTTTAATGCCACATGCCTGTCAATATGTGTCTCAATCAAAACAAAATTTGTGATGTGAGATGCCAACTCAACATTCCATCGAGTTAAGTGTCATATATGACTGAGAAGTGTGAATATGTAATATATGTCTTCTCCATCAGCAAAAAAATGCAGTATGTAATGTTCATGTTCTTTTTTCAGCTAATATTTGATGTGATTATTTTGATCGATTGTTTAACTGCATTATTATTATTTTATGTTTTATCAATAGGGAATCAGGTGAGCCAAGCAAGAGGAAGTCATATCTACCACAAGATAAGCAATTCTTAATAACTAGAAACGGTAAGTGGTTTGGCCTTGTCCCCTGGGCATTGTTACATGAACATTACATGGATGAGTATGGATGGATTCAAACTGAGAGCTATTAAGATGAATACATAGTGTTTATGGTATTATTCATTTTTATAATGATTTAGTTCATGAATTTGTTGTCTCGTTTCTGTCACGTACAGATACTTGTATATTCTCATGCATAAACACTACTGAATACTACAAGTTTTTGCTGTACTTTATCAGCGATTGTGTTCTCTTCACTACATTCCTCGGCCCTGGATGATATCTAAGATTATAACAAGTCATGAATTTCTTCTGCACATTTTCTTCCTGGGCGCATAAACTAACCTTTGTGTCATTAATAACTCCACTTGAGACTTCTTGCCTATCATATGAATAGTTTTCATGCACTTTGAATAAAGATGATAAACTTTTTTCTTTCTTCTTCTTGTTGGTCTTGATCTTCTACTTTTTCATTATCTGCTAGAGAATGGTAGATCTGACTGAGACAAGAACATAGAATATAGGAGTACTGTTTCTGGGAATTCGCTTGGAATCACTTTTAGTACTTTTCGACACTTGATATCAATCATCACCAGCTTAATTTTGTTTGCAGTTCCTTGTCTGCGCAGAGCTGCCTCGGTCGAAGAAGAATATGAAGCTGCCGGGGGTGAAGTTCTTCTTGATAATGAGGATAACGACGGATGGCTGGCAACTCATGGGAAGCCTAAAGGTTTATTATTGATATGTGATATGTAATTAAAAAGTTTAAGTTTGATTAGTTACCTTATTTGTTGTGCTATGCTGTTAATCTCCTTAGATACCAAGAGTGACGAGGATGAAAATCTACCTTCCATGGAGACATTAGAAATCAGCAAGAGAAACACAATCCAACCAATCTCGTCATACTTTGGAGGTGACGAAGAGGAAGAGATTCCAGACATGACAGAATTTGAAGATGCCGATAACGTCGTTGAGAATGATGATCCTGTAAGTTCTTATTTTGTTCGTTTATCTGTGATTCTATTAAGACGGACTTCTTTTTTCTTTTATCAGCTAAAATCTCTCACTAAAGTGAAGTCTTCAGCAATGCTGCTGTAAATGAATTACACTATTCTTTGTGAAATATGGGATGCACGTGCTTGCTAAATTAAATTTTTAAAGATGTAATTCATGACCTACATTGTCAAGGGCTGCCAACAAACATTTTACACAAGTTTGTGAAAGAAAAAATTCCTAACAATGCCACTGTTGATGAGGTTTTTGCTTTTGCAATAAAAATGCTCACATAAAACATTTCAGAATTTATTCAGTGGTTAAAAACTAATTGTTCAATAATGGTAAAAAATGTCTAATGGCAAAGTTTGGCATCACTGTTGCACCGTTAGTTAGTTGTTATAAGGATCTTGTGCTTTGACCAAGTTATATTTGTTCAGAAATACTTTTTTGGGCTGCAATTGATTCATATAAAATTGAAACAATTCAATAAAAAGTTGACCATATTTATGCATAATATTAGGTTTTTATGGTGAAATCTTCGTTTGTTCCCCATAAAATGGTTATGGGGCGGTAATTTTCTCTAGTCAATACACCATAATGTAATTTAGAGGTAGTGAAATCTATAACACTACGTTTGGGATGCTGGAGTAGAATCTACTGTATGCTTGCAAGTCCATGGAAGTTTGTTTTCACGCATATATCTTCTTTTCTTCTTTCTATTTTTTCACTGTAGAATAGGTTATGGAATACATTTGCTTGTAAAGGGGCCTTAAATAGGAGACTCTCCTTTGTTTTTACCCTGTTCTCCGTCTCTCTTGATTATCATCTTCTTGGTAAGTTCTTCGTAGATAGGTAATGGCATTTATTTGTTTCAGAAGACCTTTTAGAATTTAGACTCGGGGCTTTTTTTCTTTATGCGACTTTCCTTTCTTTCTGTCAACTGTGAACCTTCATGGAGCCCCAATTTCTTCTTTTCTTATAGGACTTGTTCTTTTTCGTAGTATTTTCTTTTGGAAATACACCAACCAAAAATTGGATGAATTAATTTTGTTAGATTGTTTTATGTTGAGAATATAAATAGGTCATCTCCTTTGTGTTGCATTTGTTGAAGGAGAATCATTTTGTCTTCTCTAAAATCAAATCTTCATAGAACTATCAGATAATGTATTACAGTCACCTCACCAAGCTAATGGAAATAGGTATATTATCTTTTTTAACAGCTGAGGTGCCCACGAATCAATTCTTCATAGAACTATCAGATAATGTATTACGGGTCCCTTACCAAGTTGATGGAAGTTACATCATCTTTTAACAGCCAATGCGCTCATTCTGTTTGTTCAAGGCATTTAAGAAGACTAGAAATATTATAGTCATGGGGAATATTATCTACATACTGTATGTCCTGATTGAAGTTGAAGTTAAACTTAGCCCCTGTTTGAGCCACATTATTTTTTTCATCTCATTCTTGTACTCATTTTCAATCACACATTCTTCGATAAAATAATATTTTTCATCACATCAATAATTTTTCCTTTTTTCAACCACATATTCCTCATCACATCAAAAAAATAATGCATTCTTGGATGGTGTTTAGTATTCTCAGCTCATTTTGATTTGGTATAATTTGTTATTGACCATTCAATTAAAAACAATAGAAGCTCGTAGAATTTCAATTTTTTTTTTTCTATGCAGGCAGTACTTCTGCCTACGTACCTCATGGCTCACGAGCCTGATGATGACAATATTCTAAGAACTCGAACATATGATGTTAGCATTACGTAAGTTAATGTTAACGTAAAACTTATGTCAGTTGTTTAGTTCAAGCTCCACTGCATATCTAATGCTCCCTCCTCTCAGGTATGACAAGTACTATCAAACTCCTCGTGTATGGCTCACTGGATATGATGAGGTTGGTACCTTTCATTATTTTGTCTGCATATTTCTGTGGATATCACTGTAATGATAAAGTAGCTTGATTAGCTCGCACCTTACTGTGAGCAAGTAATCCATTCCGTGATGCGTGAGTTCGTATGCAACAATCATTTAATCAAATGCTTTGTATCCTTGGCAGTCGAGGATGCTTTTGCAACCAGAACTTGTTCTTGAAGATGTTAGTCAAGACCATGCACGCAAAACTGTGAGATTTGCTTTCCTCCATTGTTAAATTTTATATTCAATTGTTATTTATTCCTTTGACTTGAAGATATCCAACTCTGCTAGACTTTTTAAACTTACTTTCATGTACTTCTGCAATGATGTTTCTTTAGGTGACAATCGAGGACCATCCGCACTTGCCTGGGAAACATGCTTCTGTCCATCCTTGCCGTCATGGGGCTGTGATGAAGAAAATCATTGATGTTTTGATGTCACGAGGTGTTGAGCCAGAAGTTGACAAGTAATTTTCTTTCTTTATCTACCATGCTAACGAGATTATTGTACTTTTTCCCCCCATAAATCAGATGGCATAACATAGATTGGATCGGATTATTGGAGGACTGTTTTTTGCAACATTTTTCAAAACAAGTGTTTTATAATGGAGGAAATTAAACCATCAAGTGAAACAATCAAATGTCACAAAAAGTCGAAAGAACTTGAGCAATTTTAATCATTGGAATTTAACTATCTAATTTATAGCCTTTGTTCTCTTGTTTGGTTTATTTACGATTTTATCTCAGATGCATGAATACTACATTCAAAGTTCCAGCAGAGATCATATTGGGAGGGTTTTCATGGTTGAGAACGTGTCAATGTTTTGGAGATTTTGTTTTAGGCAACTAAAATATATAATGATTGTTGTTGAGTTCGGTGCGTCTCTGTGTGTGTCAAATGGGCAAACGAAAAATTTGAGAAGTTGGGGAAGGGGAATGTAAACCAGAAAGTGATTAGTTTTGTCTTTTCAGATAGGTCCCGTGGAGTGCTCTGACCAAGTGGGAAATGAAAGAGAGGAAAATCAACACGTGTTGTGAGATTATAAGTACATGAATTTAAATTGGGGGCAAAATATATTGATCGCCAAAGAACAATGAGCAATAGTATTAATACTCCATTCGTCCCAAAAAGATAGTCCTGTATACTATTTTTGTCCGTCCCAAAAAAATAGTCATGTTTCCATTTTAAACATGTATTAAATTTTTCATTTCCACATATACTCTTATTTAATACATCTTGGTATAATAAACACCAACTACCTAGATAAGGGATAAATGGTATAGATGGAAAAACATAGTAAAATTTAATACTCTAACTATACTAACTACCATTTCTTAATCTGTGTGAAAATAACCATAAGACTATCTTTTTGGGACGGAGGGAGTAATAATCATCCTTGTAGAAATGGAATACATGTGGGACACATTCCAGAATATAAGAATTTCATTTAANTTAATCTGTGTGAAAATAACCATAAGACTATCTTTTTGGGACGGAGGGAGTAATAATCATCCTTGTAGAAATGGAATACATGTGGGACACATTCCAGAATATAAGAATTTCATTTAATTTCGAAATTGAAACAATGCTCGTTTTATTTTGTGTCTATTTACTCGTAATTTTGATGCAGTTACTTGATGATATTGACACTGAGCACCATCTTTCTTTTAGGTACCTCTTCTTATTCTTGAAATTTGTGGCATCCGTGATTCCAACCATTGAATATGATTACACGATGGACTTCGACATGGGTAGCTCTAGCTCCTGATTTCGAGGTAAATTCTATACTATTGAAGTAGTTATCCATTTGCTTCCTATGTTACTCGCTTTCTCATTTCCTGGTAATTTCCTCTACATATATACATCATACCACTTCGCAATTGATTCTTAGGAAAGGGCATTACCAAATGCATTCTGCTTTCATTTATGCACGGTACAGCTTGATGAGTAAGCTTAGATCGTCTTATCATGTGACTGGATGCTGGTTTATGTAAACTTCAATGACATTTTAGAAGAAATGTGTTCTCCCCAAAAAATAAATCAAATTGTGTTGTTGAACTTTTTGCATTTTTTTGCTGTTTAGTTAATTAAATTATTTTTATTTTTTTGCCCAGGCACCTCAATTAATATCGTTCCGTTGAGTAAGTTTGTTAATCATGCTGCTTGAGCCATTTGCACGTTGTAAATAATGAAGTTTTTTGTTTTTATTTTTTTATTATTTTGGCTGTAATTTCTCTGGCAGGTGTGAAGCCAAAGCTGTTCCCTGGAGTATTTCTATGTTGTTGCATATTGCTCTGCTGTTCTTATCCTTGTAAATAAAACATTAAAGATAATGGACGTAATGCATAATTATCGTATTTATTATGCGTTTAAAAAGTTGTTATTTTTATTTCCTAAATTCAGAACTCCGCTGTTTTTTATTTTTATTTTTTCAGTTTCTGGCATTTATGCTTTTAAGTTAGCATCTTGTGCATGTTGGACTGAGCGTCAAAAATTTACTTCAAATACATTTGCAAGAAAGTAAGTGCGTATGACTATTACTTTTGCATTCTGGTGAATTTAAATTCAGATTTTACCTTATGGAAATATCTAGATTCACTTTTTGTCTTTTGTGATATAAAAGAAGATGCAGGTTTACACTTTTGTATTTTATTTGCATCTCTCTATTGAAGAAGTTTTTAGTCACTTTGAAAATTTAAACCCTTGTTGGAGCGGCATTTTTAGGAGTAGAATTCATTTCCCTTGTCAAATCACGTGGCTTACCATTTTTGCAAGGGAGTCGAGTTTCTTATTTTATTGTTTTTGTGAGTTCCATTTATATCCTCATTCCTGGCAAGTGCGGTGAACATTGGTTTTTTTTTATAGGGGGAGAAAATGGACAGAATTGGTTAGGGGTGTACGAAAGTTCTTAATCGAAACGAGCGGTTCTTCCTAAATTAAATACTTGAATCGAAAATCGATGGGTTTGGGTCAAGTTTCGGGTCTAGATCAAGAATCAAAGAATCGAAATTAAACAATTTTTTTTATTGAGTTAATTAAATTATTTTATTTTTTCTAAATAAATTAACAAATTAATTAAATAAATCAGATCATTTTATAATTTTAATTTTAAAGTCCAAATCATTTTAAAACCCATTAATCCATTTTAAAGAAAAGAAACAATAGAGTTTGGGATCCATTTGCAGTTTTTGTAAAGATTATGGACCTTCGTCATAATTGTATCTTAATAATTGATATGACTACA
>CAIGRQ010302432.1:0-10414 GCA_903798375.1 Fraxinus sp. D2006-0159
TGCCTATTTAGACAATTCACTCGGATGTTGTGCATGTAGCATCTCTCAAGAATTTAACTTGGATAAAACTTTTTGTATACCAAATTTGACAACTTGGCATACATTCCCCCACGCTCTTAAAAATATGTGGTATTCTATGATTGAACTAGAAAATTTAGTATGTCGAAAACATTGGTCGAACTATAAAGCTCAAACTTTCTGAACATTGATCAAACAGAAAAATTCGGATTTAACTCATTTTATTATGAATTTTTTAATATGGTGTACGATTTATTATGAACATGCTTTTGTACCTTAATGTATTCTTTTAAATTATTTACCAGTCTATCTCGTGGCTTACGTCTTGCCTCTCAGAGGTAAAATGCATTGGTACTCGATTAAACTTTTTTAAATATTGATTATACATTTCTATTTTATCTTCAGAAAATCTTTAGAATTTTCATTACTTGGCTTTTAATTTGCTCGACTGTGAAATGAAAGAGTTAATTAAATTATTAATCATCAACTTTTATCTTTGGTTACTACTTACTCGCTTAAAAATAGAAAGGTGCCGATTGTTCTTTCATTTTTACAAAATGTTATTCATTGATCATCCATCTTAATTTCGTTTGTTCACATTACGGACAAAAATCTTATGTGGCAATGAACAATATTAAAATTTGAGAGTTAGTTAAACGAGTAATCATTAACTTCTACATTAGGCCCCTATTCTGTTTGTTTGGCATTAATTTCTAGATTTTAGAAAAATTCTGACTAATAGTCTAAATTTTTTTAAAATTTTCAATAACAAAACAAAAACAAAAATAGAAAATAAAAAGAAGATAAAATGTCTTCCACTATTGAACTAGAAAAATAATGACTGCTCAAAATTTTGGACATTGTCACAACACGTGATCATGATGACATTGTATTAGTATATCATTTTTTTTTATTTTTTTTTTTTTGTTGGTGTGTGCATAAAAACTTACTCGCTTAAAAATAGAAAGGTACCGATTGTTCTTTCATTTTTACAAAATGTTATTCATTGATCATCTATCTTAATTTCGTTTCTCCACGTTACAGACAAAAATCTTATGTGGCAATGAACAATATTAAAATTTGAGAGTCAGTTAAACGAGTAATCATTAACTTCTACATTAGGCCCCTATTTGTTTGGCATTAATTTCCAGATTTTAGAAAAATTCTGACTGTTAAGCCACCTTTTTTGATCATGTTGTTTGATGGTGGAGCCCACATTTTGAAAAAAAAAAAAAGGGCAAAAAAATCATTCTTCTTTGAAGTTAATGTCAAACAAACATGGGCTAGATAAATGCTTGTTCACTTAAAAATAATATTGGTTTACTCACTTTTACACAACATTATCTATCTTTTTTTTTTTTTTAATAACCGTGGATGTCCGGGTCAGCTTGCTTCCAACTCGACTAATCCCACGGGACCCTGAAGTTTACAGTCGTTTCTCACCTCAGTGGCCCTGAGGGGACTCGAACTGGTGACCAAACAACATTATCTATCTATTCATCATCCATCTCAATTCTTTTTTATGTCGTTTGATTTGTTTATGAGTTTGATTATTTTTTGGCAAATTCCTTATGGTCACTTTATTTTCCTCAGTTTTTGTTTCCCGCTTATTTATACGATTTTCATGATTTTTATTCTATGAAATTCGCATAAAACCGTTGTCTTCATGATAAGAGTCTTTTAAAATGACACACTAGACAATGTTTCTTATAGTCTCTACAATGGATAAAAATCGTTATATGTCAATTTTTATGTAGTAGTGTTTCAGAAGAACAAAAAATATATTGCAAGTTGATGTATACTAAATTTATAATTAATTAGTTTAGAGGTAACCACTAACTAATAGTCTAAATTTTTTTTAAATTTTCAATAACAAAAATAGAAAATAAAAAGAAGATAAAATGTCTTCCACTATTGAACTAGAAAAATAATGACTTCTCAAAATTTTGGACATTGTCACAACACGTGATCATGAACAATAACCTAATTAGCCTTGTGCACTAGATGGCTCTACATCGCTCTCTGCCTGTAAAGCAGAAAATTAAAATTTATAGGAAAATAGATTTTGGGGGGCTTTGCGTGGGGTGGGGTGGAGTGGAGTGGGTTTTTTTTTTTGTTTTTTATTTAATTGTTTTATTTTAGTTTTTTTATATGAAAAAAATGTAAAATTACCATTTTGCACTTTAAAAGTTAGTCAACAATTGGTCAATTTTTTTAATTTTTGGTCAACTAACGGTCAAACTAACTATTTCTGTCAATTTGGACTCCGAGTGTGAATTTTTTAAAGGTTTGGTACCGTGGGTGTTACTAATGAAAGGTTTGAACAAAGTCTGCAACTAAATAAAGATTTGGTACCGTGGCTGCAATTTTTCCTAATTTTTATAAAAATAATCATCTATCAAGTGTATCGAAATTCATTTGGTAACATGTGAATTTTTTCAATATACATAAACATCAAAGCGAATTTACTATATTTATTTTAGCAATTTGTGTATCAGTTAGTTTTCTGCAACCACGATTTTTCTTTCTTTTAGGTTAAAAGAAAAGAATCAGTCAAATCCTAGAATATTGCACGTTAGTCAAAAGAAAGTTTTCTGCAATCACGAGTGATTCACCGTTGATAAGTCATCATTCATTGCACGTATTTTTTGCACCCCCATAAACTTCTCTCTTCCCCCGTAAAGTTGTATTAGTATATCATTTTTTTTTTATTTTTTATTTTTTTGTTGGTGTGTGCATAAAATCTCTCCTTCTCTCACCGATGANTTTTTTTGTTGGTGTGTGCATAAAATCTCTCCTTCTCTCACCGATGAAATCAATTCATTATTACTGTGCACACATTCATCTATGCAACTTTCAATATTGTCTCGATTATATTCTAAAGTTTAAATGAAAAATTTATCTTTGTTACTTCTAAAATAGCACAACAGAGTACGAATGCAAATTAAAATACAGTGAGTGAAACATGACGTTGTGTTGAAACAATTAACTCCATCAATTATTCTCCAAGTACAGGAAAAACTCATAGATTTTTGACAGATTTTTGACTTTCCTGGATCCTGTCCGTCTGCCTGTGTTTTCCCTCTTCCCATATTTGAATCTATCCCCTCCAATTTTGACAGATTTTTGAATTTCCTGCATCCTGTCCGTCTGCCTGTGTTTTCCCTCTTCCCATCTTTGAATCTATCCCCTCCATTTCAAATTTCTGTATAAAATCTGTATAATTTTTCTGTACCTATAGCAAGATTCTAACTCCATACTAGAGGGTGATAGTGGATGTGTCATGTGAACCAGTCGGCCGATACCCTTTCTGTCGCTCATTACCTTCTTAGGTACCACATGACGGAGGGAGATTCATAATGAGAGATTGCACAATAGAGAGATAAGAACCAAGATGAAATCTCATCATACTAGATATCATATCACAACAGAGATCTTCATAATTGAGAGATAGCACCAATTATCACCAAAATTGCTTAGGAAAACTGCACCCAGAACTATTCAAATTGTGAAAAGTGAACCTCGCCCTTCAAATCTTAACATCTTCTTCTTCAACCTTTTAGTTATAACAGGGAATATTCGAATTCTCGGTTATAACAGGGAATATTCGAATTCTCACTAAGCTAACGATATATTCAGTACATTGTCATGTCAAATATGATGTGAAGGTGGTAAAAAGTATGCTGCTAGCCAGGTCGCATAACCGATGCGCACTTCAAAATTTACGCTAAAATAAATTGGGATTTTGGAACCTAAAAGGAAAAGATGGGAATGACTAAAGGCTGATAGGGGTTTCTCTTTTTTGTTATGTTCTTTAAGATTAAGTTTGATAACAATTTTACCCGCAAGCACATGTCTATCTAAAGTCAGTTGAAATTGAATCCCTTTAGAAAGACCTCCAGTACCTGTATCACACTTATAATAGGTAGAGGGTGAAGCTACCAAGATTTAAGGGTTAGGGACCAATTTTCACTTTTAGCAAAAATTAGAGCCCTCGAGAAATTTTCCATCATTGCATAGTGTACAAAATCAAAGAAGATTTTCCAACAAAGAGAGCCAATGCATTAATGTGTGTAAGAATAAAACATGAAGTCATGAATCCTCAGTCAAAGACCAGGTATCGTAATCCATGAAAATAGGTTATATGTTAATAGGAATTTGATGCAATGAAAAGATTTAGAGCATTCATGCTTCTCTAATATATGCTAACTGCAGAGTAACCCCGAAATAGCCATCACAAGCATACAAACAAACTTTCCCCAAAACAATAAATTAAGTAATAAATTCCAAGGAAAAAAGTATAAACCTACATCAAATTAAATTCCAAGAACTCGTGATTTTTTAATCAACAACAACCTCATCAATGAGCATGCTGCAGTCTAAAGGGGTGCATCACTAGTAAATCTTAAGCAAAATGCAGGAATATCATATCCCATTATACAAATCCTAGTCTCTGATCACAGAAATATGTAGATTTTTCAATAGATTTTGCTAGATATCACTACAAGCAATCCTTTGCTACCTTGCAATGTCCTCTCTAAATTAATACCAGCGATGCTAGTACCTGTAAAAAAATCCAAGATTTAGAAATGTACAAGACACCTAGATATGAAGCCTGTCTGCCCTGTACAACCTGTAGAACCAGATATTTCTCTGTGCCTTCACATAATCCGCCCATAGGAGCATAAGAAGATCATAAAACTGGTATAAATGCCTAATGCAGAGGACCACAATGTCAATATAGAACAAACAACACCTAGAATCGCTTAAGATGATAGTAATACAAGGATACATTCTTTGCCACATAGATTAAAAAGCATGCTTGCTTTTATTTAGAGATGTCCCCTCAAGTTCAGTCATTTGTATCAAAAACACAAATTAATCCAGCTTCTTCTCAATCTTGATGTGGAAGTCATCAACAATCAATCTATGAACTTTCTATTTCATTATTAAGAACTAAAAGAGAAAAATTATGCAGGCAATAACAGGCAACGAGTAACGACCGCTATCATTGGATAGTGAAAAGTAATAATTCACCACAAAGTAAATGTGCACTCCAAACGGGGTTAAGACAGATTTTGGGTCAATCCACCGACCACCAACATGCATCCAAAGAAGCTTCAGACAAAGTAAAATTACAAATACTGTAAATGTACATTCTTGAACGGGGATAGAAGATGGGTCTGCATTGCAATAAGATCTAATAAGAGGATTCTGACGTCAAAATTCTTCATCAGATGCAAAATGGCATCAAGATGGAATCACAAAAGTTCTCTATCAATCAAGAAATGTGGCAGTAAAGTAGTTTACAAGGCCATGGATATGCTAGATATGATTGATTTATAACAATTAACAATGATAAGGATGTGCAGCATTTAGTTTTCATCTCCATTCTGGTAGGCAATTTCCCAAGTTGCACAACATAAACATAGAATCGAAGTTTTAAATAGACAAATTACTTGGATCATCACTATAGCACAAAGTAAATCAAAAATTTGGATATGGCAAAACATTTCCGCACCTACTATTTAGAGAGCTCCTATTTTGTTTGATTTGTCTTCTAACAACTTAATCTCTTGGAAGCCATGAGAACCATAAGGAACTCTGGCCATCCATCCTCCAGGTTGCTTGGATGGATGACCTTTGTGGAAATAAAACAAATTAAAAACATCAAAAATTCAAATTTCAATAGCTATCTAAGATCAATGATCTTTATCTAGAAAATAAAAAAGAAAGTAACTTGATCTGATTCCTTCTAGGATCTTTTAAGCCCTGTCAAGTACTACTAGAATCAAAACATAAAGAGATCATCGAAGAGAATCATCATTTTATGTGCATCTAGCATGTTTAAGCTACAACAATGGAATGCGGTGATCATCAAACACACTGCTTCGTTATGAAGATAATCTCTATGTTCCTCGATGATTTCTTTCCTATTGAAACAATAAAAATAAAAATCAGGAGTCAAATGTAAATAGTTCCTTCAATGCTAGTTCCCGCAGGACATTTTCTCTTAGCAAAGAGTCAGTCGGGTAATAGCATTGAGGCAATTGGATATGTTATATTACGGTACTTATCATTACTTTCATATAAAGCATTTAACCTAACACATTTATCTGGAGCTATGTTCAATTGAATGTCATTAAGCAGTTGAAATCAAAATCTGACGAAAAAGTCAATACAAAGTGACATAAATTTGAACATGCTGTTCCAGAATTTATCCTTCTTGTACTAAAACTCTTAACCTAATCAGCACATCTGAATCCTCCAGGACAGAGCAGAGAAATAAAAACATGAAAATCACAAATTGGGAAACATACATTATCTTTATAACCCATTGCTCACTCGGAAGTTCTACTAAATTCCAGTCGTTTTCAAATTAATCGAGCTCCTTCTGGACCTTAATCCCCATGGAATTAGCAGTCCCAATAATGGACTTACAAATGGACTCCAAGGACATGTACTGACAGAAAGGATCACTCTGCTTGATCTTGGCAATTTCGTACACGTGCTTGAGGGTGATAGTGGAGGCTGTCACGTGACCCGGCCGGCTACTCCCGTTTTCTATGCCCGCCGCCTTCTTCAGGTACCACGTTACGGAAGGGGACTTGACAATGAACTCAAAAGTGTTGTCCGTGAACGCCGTTATGGTAATCGCCATGGGCGTATCGGGCTTGTATTTCTGGGTCCTCGCGTTGAAATCCTTGCAGAAGGCCATCAGATTCAGCCTGTACTGACCCAAAGCCGGACCCACAGGAGGCGCTGGCTTCGCCCCTCCCGCCGGAACTGTTAAACGGATCGTCGCAGCCACCGGCCGCCGAGTGAGGATTTCTTTCAGAGTCGACATGGTTATGAAAGAAACGGCCGTACGATATGGGTTTCGGGTTTTAATTTCGCACCATTGCAGATCCAAATGTTTGATTAGGCATTGAACTTTGATACATGTCACGGCTTAGTCACCGATCTTTAAAACTTATCGAATTGGCCATTCAACTTTACTCCGTTCAACTTCATTGGCTACCGGATGGAAACCGTTAATAATGTTGCCTACATGGCTAACGGTATGGTGACATGTCAGATTAAATTAGGAAAATGCTACTCAGTCAGGTTAGAGACCAGACTTAAAAACAGGGTTTTTAAATTTTGTGACGTATCAGTAGATTCTCTTAATTTTGGAGGGAAACCCAATTTTCTTCTTGAAGCTGGCGGAAAATCCAATTGCAGACATTTTATGTGCTGTCCATTACCTCTACATTCGAGACTCACATCTACCGAAAGCCCATATCTTTGATTTGGACACTAATTTTTGGTGATTTCGTCAGCTCCAATTTCTCCCAAACCCAATTTTACAAAATTGCCTTCTTGAAGCTGGCAGAGAACCCAATTGAAGACATTTTCAAAGCCGCCCATTTCCTCTTAGTGTAGTTGTTCCCCTAGGATCAAAGACGTGCGGCGAGGCAATATTTTGGAATAACGATGTTTTGAGACTTACATCTACCAAACACTCTGTTCTTCGATTTTGGACACTGATTTACGGCGATTTCGTTGGCTCCGATTTTTCCCAAATCAAAAATGGATAGAAATCAGACTCCCAGCCAGTAACTGTAAAGGTATAATCATTACAAATTGATTTTTGGAGGTTAAATAGTGTAAATGTGACATCGATTGCAAACTTGCCTGTGACGTTAAATAGGTAGAAGTATTTGGTTTTATGGATCTCCGATTTTGTGGTATTACTGCGTTAAATAGTGTGAAGTTGAAGAATTGTGAAAAATTGACTAAGTTGTTAAATGGTGTAAATATGACATCCAGTGCAAATGTTAACCGCCATTTTTTAGTTGTTAGATTAGCTTACTTTATAATCATTTGGCCTTATGAAGGTCACATTTCTTTTTATTGTTAATGGCTCCTGAAAATAGAGACTATCCATCTGTTTATCTCAATAGAAATATAAATGCCTAATCATGGTATTGATTACATATGAAAAATTGGCATATTTCTCCACTGTCAATTCATAGTTCCTATTAACCATTAAGTTAATAAAATCTCTTGCACGTCTAATATAAAACCAGATGTCTTAAACGTCTTAGGCATGAAACCATTTAAGCTATATATGGGAAAAAATAAGGGAGAAATACAGACTCTTTTGAAACCATGAGTTTCATTAACCAAGCATAAGAGTTCATACACAAAATAACGTTACATTGGGTTTTTGCGCCACCACAAAACATATCGGTAAGCATACGAATGTGAAATAATCAAGCTAACTACTTCCCTTTGGCATCCACTTGGGCAATTACTTTTTCAGCTCGGACCGTGACGTTCACTGAAATTTGGAGCTCTTCATCGTCACTTATTCGAACTCGAGACTGGAACATCCGAGACATGTCTTCAATTGTTTCATTCTTCGCATGGTTACTCGAGCTTGTACATTACCGCTTGAATCTTCCTCAACAACCCACTCTCAAAATCCACAATTGTTGCTGTAGCAAATGAGTAATTTCCCTTTGTTTTTATTTTCCTTCTCCACTACAAAACATTTCTCAAAGGAAACCTCCAAAAACACAAGGCGAATCCCTAGTCCCCCAATTCTATAACAGCCTACAATCAAAGGATTTTCTCAAATCAGTTGGACTGAGTGAGGTGTGTCCATGGTGGGACCTCTTGAAAGTAAGCCGACGACAATTTCTAACACTACTTTCATGCATCGAAATCTTCTCCGTGTAGATAGTAAAAGTGACGAAGAGCATATATTACCTTAGAATTTGTTTTGGAGTTGAAATTTCTAATAAAGAGTAGACCTTTTCTCCAAACATTTCACGAACCCCAACCTACAATTTGGGCATCGTTGCTTTGATGGACAATTCGACAAGTAATGTACAAGCTTCCTACGACTATGACAAATGCCTTTGTTTTTCGCAGTTATTCCAAACTATTTCCGAATCCACATAATTTAGTAAACACAAAACCACATTACTTCAATTTAATTTTTTAAAAAAAAAACATAAAGTGATAAATATACCAATTCAATAAGAATTTTGCCAAGCCAGATAACGATTGTGATTATGTGAGAGATTAAGGGGTTGAAACAATGGCCATGTACATCAACATAAACATTAGTTCATAAAATTAGAAAAAGTAAATAAGCTAAAATTTGACGTATGGATATGCCGACAAGAATAGGAAGGTAGCGGTGGCAATGGGTCGAGCAGGCTCAAGCTCGGCCTACGAGCTCGAGTTGTTTTTATTATTATATCATTTTTTAAAGCTTTTTTGAATTTTTTGTTCACATTTTTTACAAGCCCATGGGCTCGTAGGCTCGTGGGCCGTGCGCCCGTGCCTACAAGCTGTTCGCGAGCTCGAAGAGCCGAATCGAGTTGAGCCGAGCAAGGCTAATGAACCCCTTGCTCAGCTCGAGCTAGTCCCGAAACGCAATTGAGCAGTTCATGGGCTGAGCTAATGAGCAGACAAGTTACTTAACCCTTTTGCCATCCCTATAGGTAGGACTTGTCATGCTTAAAACAAGAATTTTGATCAAAGGAATTTCAGAGTATTTTGCCTTGCCTTTCGGAATCCACTTGAAAACATGGTGAAACGAAATCTATGTTCGAGAACTTACCCAAATAGCTAACTTAGTAGCGTCTTCTTCCTTCAGTTCTAGCAATGGTAGATGGGTCGAACTCCTTGTGTTACAAAAATCACCAGTTGCAACAAGAACGAGAGTAATGAATGGAAAAATCATGTTAACATTGCCATTAAATGATAAAGACGTGTTTTGCATTGCTTACGTCACGTTGGCGTGGCAATTAATTAACAATTTAACTTGCCACATCACCATATTGTCAACCACATAGGCAACGTTATTAACAATTTCCATCCAGTGGCCAATGGAGTTAGATGGAATAAAGTTGAATGGCCAATGAGATGAATTTTAAAGATGAGTGAGTAAACTGTAGCATTCAATGGTTAATCAAACATTGATTGAACTCCCGATCTAATGCCAAAGCATATTTTTGTTTTGTTTTCAATGCATAGTCTAGTTCAAAAGATACAGTGTAACACTCCGAAAATTTAGAATAAAATTATTTTGGTTCATATATGATTTTGAAAATTTGAGGGACTAAAGTGATATATGTATTAACTTAATTTTTTTGGGCTAAATATTTAGACCTTGTTAATGTGATGAAAAGTATATCAAAATTATACTCGTTGGATAACTCGTATTTAATCATATATTTTGGGCTCGAGAAAATGTAACTTTGAATAAGTTTAGTTCAAATTATTTCAATTCAAAAAAAATGTACTTAATATGTATTTTATTATTATTATTTATTTAGTAATAATGCGCCATTGAGATAATTAACAAGGAAATTATAATATTTTATTTATCTAATCA